>CAODLS010156765.1:0-18043 GCA_948243855.1 Flueggea neowawraea | reverse complement strand
TACGGTTTTACTATCAAGTCACGCACTTGATGGCATAAAGAAGAATAAACTATTCATGGAGTTTTATCTTTATAAAACAATATTTCATAGAAATGAAATGCCTCTTTATTATTAAATAAACCGAAATAACAATGTTTACATTATTGGGCTAGGGCACAAAACTAACAACAACAGCTCGACGTAGAGCTCTACAACAAAGATAAATAGAGTCCATCCAGAAGGACACTCACTAGCAAATGGAATGCCTCACTAGGTATGAGACGCCAAAGGAGAACCTAAGAAAACCAGATAAATGAATATAGACAAGAAACAAAAAGAAAGGGGTAAGAATCCTTAATGAGGAAACGACACTCCAAATTGCTTCATATGTTCCTCACAAAGACCGATTTGAAAATAGTTCAAAAATACCACAAACAGATTTAAGTGTATATATATATGTATACACACTAATATAAAGTAACAAATTTGAAATGCATTTTGAAATCATTCGCAACCAAAGTAAACAACATACATAAACATACAGAGTATATGACATATATCGTATATCAAAAACGGGTATGGTACTAGAAACATATAGATAAATGTATAATAAGAGTGGACTTCGCCACTAATCTAAACTAGTCAAAAACATAGTACATACGTTTGGCCAGACACATGATTACCATAAACCCTGGTAACTGGGCCTTGACTGTGCATTAATATACCAAAGACTACGTTTTACCCTACGTAGTGCAGGTGCCCCATATCGAAGTATTTTTTTATTATATATATATATCAGATGAACATGCAAAGTATAATAATTCATTTTGCAGAAAACATTTATATATACGATATATTAATATTAAATATCATAAACAAAAATTTTATAAATTAATAATCACATAATCTGGATTATTAATTAGCCAAATCATTAATTATTCCAATTTTAGAAATAAGCAAGACACAACAGAAACACATATAATTCACTCACCTGGTATCCGAATCTAGGGATCCAATCAAACACCACTAGTAGGTGGATGATCGTACTGACAGGAATAGGAAGCTAAAACATATACAATAATAATAAATATCAGAACAATATACTGGTACTATGGCTATACCGAATGCATGATATGCAAATGTAGGTGCAAACACTTGCTCGGCATCGAAAAACCTATTTTGGTCGAAGATCTATCGCTCTCGTCTCGAAAATCGAATTCTCTGTGAAATTATAATTTAGTCCCCGACTTATGTAAAATTATCATTTAGTCCCTAAGACCTCAAAAATTATGGATTAGTTCCCAAACTTTTCAGAATTTATAAATTAATCCTCAAATTATTTTAAATTTATAAATCAATCCTCCAATGTTCTCAAATTACAAATCTAACCTCTATTTCTTAAAAATCACAAATATGTCCTAAACTTCCTAATATTTACAATTTTGACCCACATGTAAAACAACTAGTCTAGTCCTCAAAAAAATATCCATAATCTAAAAAATTAAAATTTTGGTCCTTTTTATTAACAATTAACATCAAAGTGTCCCTTTAACAATAAACTCGTAAATCTTCAATTTTCATCCAACCAAAAACGTTCTCCTCATTGTTCAACAACCCAGAAATTGTGAGATCAATTCCAACTCAATCCAGAAACTCCAAATCATCCAAAACAGTCCCTCAAACTCAGATTTAACATACCCATTTGAATGAATCAACCCTGAACCATCACCTTCAACTTACTCTCATGTTTCCCATATTAAATCCATCAAACCCCAACTAAAAACAAGCTTAAAAGCACCCAAAAATCATGCCAACCCGAATCTAACCTCCACCAATAGTTATGAAGCAAAACAAAAATTGAAAGAAAAACCACATTGTTTTGTAACAGAAATGAAAGAAAGAAACAACCTAAACTTACTTAATCTTGAAGAAAAATGAGTGGAGAATGAGAGAGATGAAGAAGGTGTGTCTGAAATGAAGGAATGATGAAGGAAAAGTTAAGAGAATGAGCTAATATGGGTGGTGGATTCAGGTTTAAAAAGTAGAGAAAATGGCAGAGATGGACGGTTTCTGGGCGGTGGTGATTTGAAAGGAAATAAGAGAAACAACTTCGTTTCAGGTGAGAGTGGTTGCACAATGATTGTGGAAAACTTGTGAGCGCTATGGATGACAACAACCTTACGTAGGAATGGGACATCGTTCCATGGGAAGGCATTAGGTCACACACGCGGACGATAACCAATCGATGAGGACGACAACTTGCAAAAAGGAAAATGACTTGTAGCACACTGGATACACAACAAACGCCTGTCGTTTTCTTTGACTTTCAATTTTTCTTCAAATTTTTAAATTGTTTGAAATGGGTGCATCTCATTCATTCATTACTCCATATTTTGTTAAGTGTGCAGGGTTAGTGTTCCGTTCATTGGACAAGTTGTTAGACGTTTCATCACCTTTGGGTAGTACAATGATTATGAACTCTAAGGTTCGGGAGTGTGCGATTTCTTTTGGTGGGCATGAGTTGGTAGCCGAACTCATCTTATTGGATGTAGGAGAGTCTGATGTCATCTTAAGTATGGATTGGCTCTCTGATTGGCATGCTACTTTGGATTGCTTTGCCAAGAGGGTATGCTTTTGGCCGCATGGTTAGGCTGAGTTTTGCGACCAAGGTGAACGAGATAGTGTTGTGCAGAGTTATGTGTCAACAGTTAGGATTGAGAGGATGATTCGCCGAGGATGTGAGGCATACTTGGCTTTTTTGTTCACTGAGTCCGAAGGATCAAAGTTGTGAGTGGGAGATGTACCGATGGTTCAGGAGTTTCCTGACATATTTTTGAAGGAGTTACCAAGACTTCCACCTGAGAGGGAGATTGAGTTTGTCATAGAGATACAGCCTGGTACCGATTCGATATCGATTCTACCGTATCGGATGGCACTAGCAGAGCTGAAAGAGTTAGAGACTCAGCTGAGGGATTTTTTACACAAGGGGTTTGTTTGGCCTATCGTTTCACCTTGGAATGTGCCGATCTTGTTTGTAAAGAAGAAGGATGGGAGTCTTCACATGTGCATCGATTACCACCATCTTAACAAGGTAATGGTGAAGAATCTATATCCACTTTCGAGGATAGATGATCTATTTGACCAGTTGCAGGGTGCACTGTGGTTCTCTAAGATCGACATGAGGTCGAGATATCACCAGTTAAGGATTAGAGGTGAGGACATCCCTAAGGCGGCATTTCAAACTAGATATGGCCACTATGAGTTTTTAGTGATGTCATTCGGTATGACAAATTTCCCATTAGCATTTATAGATTTGATGAACAAGGTGTTCAGACCGTACCTAGATCGTTTTGTCATTGCCTTCATCGATGACATATTGATCTACTCGAAGAGCAGAGAGGAGCACGAGGACCATTTGAGGTTAGTGTTGCAGACTTTGCAAGAATATCATCTTTACGCTAAGTTCTCAAAGTACGAGTTTTGGATGAGCATGTAGCATTTCTCAAACACGTGGTGTCGAGAGTGTCACGACACTAAATTGGGCCGAGACCGGCATACAGGGCAAACCGTCTATGGAAGCCTGACTTGACTCGCACAAGCCTCCATGTATCATAACATAATACCCAAAATGTTTAGTTATTATTTAAAAATGTTTAACGAAAGAATTTATGGTTTAAAACATAAGTAGTAACATAAATATCATAAATCAATAATGAATACATCCAAAAAAAATATAACATAAGTATAAATATCAAATACAAAATACAAATAGCAAATCTGTAAACCTATAGCATCCTGGTGTGGAACTCTAACAATACAAAAGAAGAGTCCGGAAAAAAAGGGCATTACTAACCAAAGACGCCTCACTGGTAATCCAAAAACGTGGAACGGTTGCCGAAGCCAAAATATGTGAACCTGAGATACAGGAATCAACACAGACAGAAAATAAAGGGGGTTAGGGCCCAATGAGGAATAACACTCCATACCGCCTCAAACATGCCTCACAAAGAGTCTTTTGAAAATAGTTCCATACTACCACATGCAATATAAGTAGGCAATATATATATATATATATATATATATACATGTTAATACGTTGTAGCATTCGAAAATCATTTTCCAAAACGTTCGCAAACAAAGGAAACAGCAGGCACGAAAACATATCAAATACATTTTTAGACTCAAAACACCTCTCGTAAATATGGTACCATATCAAATGTGTGCACCTAGCACTATAACATATGTGATGTGAACTCTGCCACTAATCACTAACACATCATGTGTTGGATTAGAACACATGGCTACCGGCATCCCTGGTAGCTGAGATTTCTCATATCATTGGTATACCAAAGGTTACTATTGCCCGTAGCACGGGTGCCCCATATTAGAAAACCAAATCATATTATACTATTACATAGTATAAAAGCATAGCATGCATTTGGCATCAAAATTCATACGGAGATATATAATACATATATATCAGTTTCAAAACACAATACTGATTATTAAACACATAACCAGTTTATTCATTAGCCAATCCTCATATTAGTCCATATTCAAAATAGTATGTCCATCATAACAAAAAAAAATCATAAGATCGCGCCATTTAGAGTCTAGAAACACCTAGAGATAACTCGAAATCATAAGAAAAAAGAGATGTTCATAAATGGGTTTGAAACAATTCGGTTTTGGATGATTTTAGGTCAATTTTAAGTTGTTTTGTGGGATTTGATCATAAATCTGTATTCAAGAGGTTGATTGTATCCAATGTGGGTGTTTGGTTGTGATTTTTATTGATTAAATCACATTTGGGTCGTGCTTCGAAAATCTGGGTAGAGGACTTACTCGAGTAAGCATTCGACTTACTCGATTAAGCAAGTGGTGTGTTAATCGAGTAAGCATTTGGTTTGCTAGAGTAAGCCACTGTTAATGTCACTTTAGTAAGCCATTTGGGTTACTCGAGTGAGCCAATGTTCTTGGAGACCAAATATGTAATTTTCTAGTTTCTCAATTTCTAAAAGTTCGAGGATTTATTTGGGGATTCTGACTACTTGGAGGATTTGCTAGTAATTTTAGAATACCTTGAGGACTATTTAATAATTTTCCAAGTCTCAAGGACTAGAACATAATTTTACATTGGTCAGGGGCCAAACAATAATTTTACGTAGATTTTGGATTTTGGGTTCAGAGTGATAGATTATCATTCGGTTATGAATTTCGACGACTTTGTGAGTCTGCATTTGCATTTTCATATCATGCATTTGGTATTGCCACAATACCGCATTTTGATTTTCTTTTGATATATCTGTTGATATTTATATTTCTTCAGCTTCGTATCCTGATCAGCGAGATTAGTCGGCCACCTGTGGTACGTGTTTGGGCCATTCAGCTTGGATTTCTAGGTGAGTGAAATGCTAGCTTTAGACACATAAGCTGTGACTTTTAAATTATATCATTTTTTACTGGTCTTGACCTTTGCATGTAGTATAGAATAAATAAAGGATAGCAAATCCTAAAATTTAAACTATGTGAAAACCTCTGCTATGAAATCCTGGTTGGATATTATCTGATGTTTTGAAATAGTTATTATATTTTGAAATAAATTTTTTTGTTGATTTCAGTATTATGTTCAATAATAAGGAATTGTTTTTTTTTCCAATGAGTATTATGTTGAATTTGTATTTCTTTGAAAAGGATATTTGTTTTGGCTACTCAAATTGGTCTTGCTTTTGAAATAAATTATATATCCATTTATATAAATATTTTGGAAATATTTATATTCTTTAAAATATGTTCTTTGATTTCTAAAATTGGTGATTTCGTGATCTCTCAGTGGTACATCCATTATTATCTGTTTGATTTTGCATTTAAATTTTTGCATACAAATTTATTTAATTATTCTAACTCAGAACATCTATGTTACGGGGATAAACGTAACATTTGGTATACCATAGTGAAGACTCAGTTACCAGGATAAGTGGTAGCACTCAGTTACTATAGTAGGTCACCCGTGTGTCTAGCTAACACACATGAACTTTTGTCTAGTGGTGGAGTTCACATATTTTGATTAGTGGTGGAGTCCACATATGATCTAGTGGTGGAGTCCATGTATGATTTTGATGTTGGTCCTATGTTAGATTTGTTTGGTGAGATATGCTTTGTTAGCAAAATAAATTTGGTGAGACTGTGTTCTTGCTCATCTTCCCGCAATATATTGTTAAATAGTTTGAATAAGTATATCTTGCTAAAGCACGTGGACTGCAATGCTCGCAGATGTACTTAGATCAGTTCCTGTCTGTTACAGCTTCGTGACCTTTATGATGGGCAGAGTACTATTTCGAGGCCCTAAGGCTTTCAGCTGTTAGCCCTTTTGAGTCGGGTACCATTTTGACTCCTAAAGTTGCTAGTTTATTTTGATATCAAATATTCAACGCAGTTTTAGTATAATACGGGAATATGATCATGGATTATAAGCTTGGTTCAGTTCATAACTGATTTTAACATAATACATTTTTTTGTGAAAACATAAATTTTTGCATTATCTGAAATAAGTTTTTGATGTGTTTACTTGTCAGTTGTTTGCTTTGGTTGCAAATGATTTTGAAACTATTATTTTATACCTAGTGTATATACGAATATACACTTATATTTGCTTCAATGTTTTTTAAACATTTTCAAGAATGCCTTTGTGAGGCACGTATGAGTCATTCTGGAGTGTTTTTTCCTCACCAGGGTTCTTACCCCTTTCTTTTCTATTTGTCTTCTCTACTCTTATTTACAGGTGATTTTGGCTGATTGCAATCTCTCAGCATTCAACACTTTTTAAGGAACCCTGCAGTTGCAGTCAGGTCTAGTTATTTATTTTGTTAGTTGCTCCGCACCAGTATACTTGTGGGTATATGTTTTGTATATTTATTTGATATTTAAATATCATTTATTATTTATCAAATATTTTATTATTATGAAACTTATGTTTTAAGCAAGTTTTGATTTTAAATTATGACCTTTTAAAAATGGATTTAATATGATTTGCAACGAATTAGTTTTAGTTATGTTCTTCGAGGCTTGTGCGAGATGGGTCGGGCGCTCATAAACGGTTCACCTCGTACGCCGGTCATGGTCCAAAATCGGGTCGTGACAATTATCTTTCTTAAGTTCAATAAATATCTTTTCTACAATTTTTTTTGAGTTTATTTTAGTTTGATTTTTAGTTTATATATATATATCAAAAAAAAAATTTGTTGCCCCAAGGGGCTAAGTCTGACGATAATCACCTAATGTTTACAGGTAGACGTTTCAGGTTTGAACCTTGGTGGAGGTAATGGGTAAAATAATTGATTTGGACTTTGTCCACCCTTCTACCTTTTTAACAAAAAAAGAAAAAAAAAGATTTGTTTTGTATTTTTTGGTCTTTCGAAAACTTAAAAACAACATAAAATCAACCAAAAATCTAAGTAATATAAACTTGTTGGTTAATTTTGAATCTTCTATTATAATCGCTTTTTATTTCAGTGTTTCATCTGTTTTTTTTTTAATTCAATTCGATTTTGTTTCTGAACCTAGGGTTTAGGTTTCCTTTTGTCATATGTACTCCGCTATTGTATTTCCCCTCCAAAGTACAAGTTTCTCTGGATACCAACCAAGGGTGAGGAACATCGAGATTGCTTGAAGGCTTTTGAGCATTTGTTGCGATGTTTGATATCTTCAAAGGTTTTGCTCTTAATTTTTTTAATATTCTACTGTAATCACTTATATTTCAACATTTCATTGCCTTTTTTTCAAATTTTGATTCGATTTTGTTTTTAAACCTAGGCATGGCTTTGTATTGATTTTTTAAGTATTCTTGCATCGACGGTTCTAAACATAGGTTTCGTTTTGATGGTTATGAAGCTAACAATGAAAGTGCCGCCAAACCTGTTCGTAAGGTATAATTTCCTCTTAAATTGCTTTATTTGGTTAGTTGTTCAGAGCCTTTAATTATTTTACATATGTTATTTATGAATATTTTTTTTGGAAATTTTAGTATTTATTATGATTTTTTCAATATATAAGGAGAAAATAATTTGTAATAAATACCTCCAAAGGTCAAAAATTCTAAATTTTTTTTGGAGAATTTAGAAAAGTCATAATAAATTTGGGACTTTCTCAGAATATTTGTTTCATAACATGTGTAATATATTTGAATTATTATTCAAATGTAATTGAAAAATCATTTATAATTATTCTGGCTCGAAATAAATCATGAGAATATTTTGAAAATTTCACAAGTAAATGTATGAATCTGAAAATATTTAGCAATAATTTTGTATAACAGAAAAAATTTATTTCAATTATTACATAAAAAATACTTTAAATAATAGAAAATAATTTTTGGAATGAAATAAATTTATTTAAGTTGACATTTTTGTTTGGTTGGTTATTACATCGGTTGTAAATATTAATTTGCTTTAGTTGGCTAGTGGGTGTTTTTCGGTTGATTTCTGGTTATTTTCTACTTAATTTACTTTAGTTAGTTAGTGGTTGTTTTTTGGTTGATTTATGGTTGATGTTTTTCTTAATTTTCTTTAGTTGGTTAGTGGGTGTTTTTCGGTTGATTTCTAGTTGATGTTTTGATTAATTTTCTTTAGTTTGTTAGTGGTTGTTTTTTGGTTGACTTTGGGTTGTTTTTTGGTTAATGTTTTGGTTATTTTGCTTTAGTTGGTTAGTAGTTGTTTTTCGGTTGATTTTGAGTTGTTTTCTAGTGGACATTTTTGCTTAATTTGTTTTTGTTGGTTAGTGGTTATTTTTTGGTTGATTTTGGGTTTGTGTTTATTATTGATGTTTTGCTTATTTTGCTTTAGTTAGTTAGTGGTTGTTTTCAGCTGATTTTCGGTTATTTTCTAGTGGATTGTTTTGCTTAATTTGTTTTAGTTGGTTAGTGGTTTTTTTGTCGATTTCATGTTTTTTTCTGGTTGATGTTTTCCTTAATTTGCTTTAGTTGGTTAGTGCCTATTTTTTGGTTGATTTCAAGTTATGTTTGTAATAACTTGATTTTTCTGACCATTTTCCGGTAATTTTCCGTTGAGAATTTTTTTCAAATTAATTATTTTTGGCGGATTAATTTTAATTAAAAATATCATTAAATTAATTAATGATATTTTGCAGTGTTAAATGTTTGTTGGTGTTAATAGATTTTTTTGAGGTGTATTGGAGAGTTAAATTGAGTGAAAATTGGTTAGAATTTGAAGAAGAAAGAAAAATGGAAGAAAAAAGAAATAAGACTAGACGACAGGTCGTCTAGATGGGAGGACCAAGTGAAGTGTCGTTCGCTGGAGAGGGAGTTGTCGTTCGCGAGTGAATGTTGTTGTCATTGAGCGTGCTACTAGGCTGGCCTCGAACGACAAGTCGTTCGACATGTATGGGTTGCTTTTTTTGGTGGCAGAAACTATGTCATTTTGATGGATTATTTTAAAACCCATATTTCTTTTCTTCTTCTTCCTTCCATCTTTGTTTTTGTTCTTCTCAACCGAAGCTTTCTCTCTCTCGACCCTCTCTCTGAAATTTGTGTCTCTCTCCCGTCTCTCTCTCTTCCTATTTGGTTGGGCTAGCAAACTGAGGTATCTCTCTCCTTCTCTCTCCTCTTTTATTTGTTATTTTTCTTGCATTTTTATATGGGTTCGACCGGAGTTAGGTTTCAATTTTTTAGGAGATTTTTGATGGTTTTTGGATCGATTTTTGTTGGATTTTGACGGGGAGAGTTGGAAGAACATGAATCTAACTTGAAAATGGAAGATTGGATGGTTTTTGATGAAAGGTATTTTGGTCCAAATCTTTGAAGGATGATTTTGGACGTTTGAGGAAGTTTTGGATGAAATGGATGTTAGATTTGGGTTCTAGGGATGATTTTGAGTCAATGTGGGTTGGTTGGAACGTTGAGTAATGCTTGGTTCGGGATTAGGGACCATTTGGTGTAGTTTTCTGCCGGAAGGACCATAACTGAAATTTTGTATAATTCTGAGTATATTGAGGACAAAATATGATATTTCGCACTTTAGGGATTGATTTGTAATTTTGAGAGTTAGGGGATTAATTTGAGGATTCTTACTTCTTGGAAGACTTTAGTAATTTGGGGATATGTTGGGACTGATTTATAATTTTCTAAAATTTTAGGGACCAAATCATAATTTGCCATGTCTTGGGACTAAATGGTAATTTTACAAAAGTTGGGGGATTTAATTGGAATTTTGCGTAGATTCCAATTTTCGAGGTTTCAGATTTAGATCTTCGATCGAAATAAAATTTTTGTCTTAGGTCGAGTGTCTGCATTTGCATATCATGTATTTTTGGGTACCGCCACAATACCAGTATCACATCTTTGATTCTATTCGATATTGTTTTAGCTTTGTATTCTGGTCAGTCAGCCACCGGTGGTCTGTGACTGGGTCACTCAGCTTGGATTTCCAGGTGAGTGAAATGTTATCTTCATACACATAGGCTGTGTCTTCTAGATTATATTATTTTTGACGTGTCTGGATATTAGCATGTAATCTGGAATTAATAAAGGATAGAAAATCCTAAAATTTGAATTATGTGAAAACCTCTGTTGTGAAATCCTGTTGGATATTTTCTGGTATTTTGAAATAATTTTGTATTTCAAAACAAATGTTTTTGGATGATTTAAATAATTGATCAATAACAAGAAAATATTGTCTGCAAATGATATTTTTCTGAAATTGTACTTCCTAGAAAATAAGATTTGTTTTGGCTTCTGAATTTGGATTTGTTTTTGAAAGGAAATTATATATTCATTTATATAAATATTTTGAAAATATTTATATTCTTTGAAATTTGTTCTTTGGTTTCTGCAAATCAGTTTTTTCATGATCTGTCAGTGGTGCATCCACTGTTACTTGTTTAAATTCTGCATTTAAATTTTTGACATAAAATTTAATTAACTGTTCTTACTCGGGACACCTATGTTATAGGGTTTAGCGTAACCTTTGGTATACCAGAGTGAAGACTCAGTTACCAATGTAGGTGGTAACACTCAGTCATCAGGGTAGGTGGTGACCCGTGTGTCTAGCTAACACACGTGTAAGATTGTCTCGTGGCGGAGTCCACATATGAGACGTTATCAGTGGCAGAGTCCACATATTTTTGATTAGTGGTGAAGTCCACATATGATCTAGTGGCAGAGTCCACATATGATTTGACTTTGGTCCCATGTCAGATATGTTTGGTGAGCCTGTGTTGTTGCTCATTTTTTCATAGTATATTCTTCAGTAGTTTGACAAAGTATATCTTGTTGGAGCACGTGGACGACAACGCTCGCAGCTGTACTTAGATCACTTCGGTCTGATACAGCATAGTGACCCTTAAGGTGGATAGAGTACTATTTTGAACCCCTAAGGTCGTCGGCTGTTAGCCCTTTCATGTCGGGTACCATTTGGACTCCTAAGGTTGCTATTTATTTTGAACTGATCTAGTCAACATAGTTTTAGTATAATATGGGAATACGATCAGTGAGCCTACACAAACCCTACATACTCATCAGGTTAATCAACTATCAATTAAAATTTCACACTCTCAATAAGGATGAGCATCAACAATCATCAATCAGAACTCCAATTGCTATAGGGAATATAGCTGGAACGGGCGGGATATTACACTAAGTATGATTTATTAATTCTCTAATGTTTTAATATTATGAAAACTTATGTTTTTAATGAATTTGGATATTTATTTATTAACTTTTGAAAATGGTTTTAATTAGTTTTTGTTCTGTTCTTCGAGGCTTGTGCGAGATGGGTCGGGCTCCCATAGACGGTTCACCTCATACGCTGGTCATGGCCCGATCTTAGGTCTTGACAATGTTTTTGGTTGATGGTTTGCTTATTTTTCTTTAATTGGTTAATGGTTGTTTTTCGATTGATTTCGAGTTATTTTCTGGTTGATGTTTTGTTTATTTTGCTTTACTTGGTTAATAATTATTTTTTGGTTGATTTTAGGTTATTTTCTTATTGATGTTTTGCTTATTTTGCTTTACTTAGTTAGTGGTTGATTTCGAGTTGTTTTCTGGTTGATGGTTTGCTTATTTCTCTTTAGTTAGTTAGTGTTTGTTTTTCGGTTGAATTTTTTTCTTAATTTGCTTTAGTTGGTTAGTGGTTTTTTTCCGATTGAATACGAGTTTTTCTGGTTGATTTTTTGCTTGATTTGTTTTATTTTGTTAGTTGTTGTTTTTCGGTTGATTTTGGGTTATTTTTTGGTTTATTTTTTTCTTAATTTTCTTTAATTGGTTAGTAATTATTTTTTGGTTGATTTCGGTTTAATTGTTTGCTTAATTTTCTTTAGTTAGTTAGTGGTTATTTTTTTCTTGATTTTGGGTTGTTTTCTAGTTGAGTTTTTGCTTAATTTGCTTTAGTTGGTTAGTGATTTTTGTTGCTTGATTTTGGGTTATTTCTGGTTGATTGTTTGTTTAATTTTCTTTAGTTGGTTAGTGATTATATTTCGCTTGATTTTGAATTTTTTTTCTATTTTTTGCTTAATTTGCTTTAGTTAGTTAATGATTCATTATCACACATACTTGGTGTAGAAACAAGCAACATGTAGGTTAAAAAAAAGAAAGTGGTCAAGTGAGGCATATGAATTAGTAAGGGAAGAATACCTCCACCCAGGACCAAGAAATACTTGATTTTTGTGTGTGCAGTCGTTTTACTTTATTTATTTATTTATTTGGTTTAAAGCATTTGATCGTTTCTTTTTTTCTCCTTCAAAAATGACTTATAAATTTTTAGTTTTAAATTACAAAAAAAAGTTAGAATAAAATAATGTGGAGATGAAAAAATGAAAATGGTAAATGTCTCTCTGTGGTTGCAATAATTGTTTTTAATTTTTGGAATTCCTTGACTGCTATTTTGTTTAGGCACAAAAGCAGACTAATGGAAGTCAAAGTGCCACCCCTTTTGGTCAGTTTTCCTCATAAGAAGTTCTCTTTCTTGCTTTTTTTTTCCCCATTTGCTTTGAAGTATAATAACTCTTAAATATTTACCCATGAAACATGGGATATTGCTTCATGCAAGTCGTAATCTTAATTTTGATGTTAGTTCTCAATTTGTGTCTGTTTTAAATTTATTTTATTTTATTTACAACATTCTATTGTTTCCTGAATTGGAATCTTTAATTTTGTTCTTCTTATATTATTAGTATTCATTTTATTTTTTCTCTGTAATTAAATAATTTTTTACTGATCTTTGTAATTTTATTATGTTCACTATTGTACTCGGTTTACTTTTCTAAAAAGATTTTTATTTGCTAGATTGACATCCCATCAAGTATTCCATGCCGAGTAACTATTCCACTGCATTTGTTTCCCTTAATACTATTTATCACTTTTAATTACCGAGTATTCACATAGTTGAATGTTAGAATAATGGCTGCGATACATGTAATTGTCAGATTCTTCAATATTTTAAAAATTATAGTCTAATTCTTAATGTTTTTTTTTTTTGCATTTTCATCCCACCGAAGTGGCGGCCTATCGGCTGGTAGGTAATACTTTTATAAGTCGCTAACACTGTGGTCTTTTCCTAGAAAATAACACATCTTTTTAAAATACTTTTATAAGTTGACTAATTACTCTTCGCATTTAATATCAAGCCATGAATTTCTATGCCATTTAATAAGTTCCAAAGGATCTCTCTATGCTGCAGAGCCGTTTCAAACTAAACTAAATATCGTTTTACTAAACCGATCTTATGACCAAAAATGAAGAAATGGCATGTATTTTAGTTGATAATTCGTTTAATAATCAATCTTTTGGTTGAATTTCAAGAGAATTTTTTATAAACTCAAATAAGTTATTTAATATTCTTTGTTTTGAGTAAACTAAAGAGTAAGTTTAGCATTAGTTTGTTAAACTATCACAATCGATTATATACCCGAAAATTAAATTGTCTCATAAAACCTTTATAAAAAAATTCCTTGAAAGCTCAAGAAAGTTCAATGTTACATGAAAAAGGGGAATAACAAACTAATATACTTATTGTGTCCTTATAGGAATTTGCTTGTCAAGCTTGAAAAGCGGAAGGTGTCAAATAGAAAAGAGATATTGCATTTGTTTTATGCTGCATTGTTGCAAACTAATCCGTCTTTACTATTATATTTCATGAAGATGTAGTTGTGTAGATTTTAAATTTTGGAGAACTTGATAAATTTAGTAATGTGCCATGGATTTGTTTGATACATTCTAATTCTTTTGTTCTCTTTGTATTTTTATATTTTTATATTTTTTATTTTAATTTAATAAATTCGAACAATGGATAAACGGATACCCTACAAATAATTGTAAGGGTAAAACTTTTCATCTATATTATATTAAAAGCATGAATGTTGAAAAACAGGAAGTGTGTAGACAAAAATACCCTTAATATTGTCCAAAAAATAGTTTTAAAATAATTATGTACCTTCCATATGAAATTATACGGTGTCCAAAAAAATATCCTTAAAATAATTATATACCCTCTATATGAAATTATATGGTGTCCAAAAATATAGCATTCGGCCTCTATATCTCCAAAAGAAAATTAGTTGTACAACTCTCCAAAAAAAAAATAACTTTACAATCGGTAGATCTACAACTCTAAAAAAAATTAGCTTTCAAAAAACTAGCTTTACAATCGGTAATTGGTGTTGAAAAAACAAAAAAAGAATAATAATAATAATAATAATAATAGTAGTAGTAGCCCTCTTTACAATCGATAGCTCTACAACTCTCCACACAAATTACTTCCAAAAAATTAGCTTTGCAGTCGGTAATTGGTGTATCAATTACCGACCCAATCACGTCTATATATCAAGTAGAATCTTCAATTGACAACAATTTTGTATGTTTAAACAGCATAGATGTTGATAACAGAAAGTACCTAGACAAAAAATACATTTAATACTATACAAAAAATATCTTTAAAATAATTATGTACTCTATATTAAATTATACGGTGTTCAAAAATGTAACCTTAAAATATTGATATACCATCTATATCAAATTATAAAGTGTCCAGCCTTCGGCCACTATATCTCCAAAAAAAATAGATGTACAACTCTCAAAAAAAAAACTTTACAATCGGTAGCTCTACAACTCTCCAAAAAACAAAAAGCTTCCAAAAAATTAGCTTTACAATCGGTAATTGGTGTTGAAAAACCAAAAACAAAATATCACAACTCAAAATCGGGTCGTGGCCGGCTTACGAGGCAAACCGTCTGTGGAAGTCCGACCCATCTCTATGGAAGCTCGACCCATCTTCAACAAACCTAAAAGATCAGACATCTACCCAAATTCATATTATTAACCATATTAACCAGCTTATTAGTCATATTAAAACATTATACATATATTAACTTTTAGAAAAATAATACTCTGAATATCAAAACATAGTTATAATACCAAATACTGTATGAGTAGTTTAAATAAAACCATTAAACAATATTTATAAGATACAAAGCCATAACCACTACCCGGTGTGGAGCAACTAACATAATAGAAAACTCGGCCGAACAATATGGCACTCACTGCTGACAAGCACACCTCACTGAGCATGGAAGATCGAACTACCGCTATCAAGAATACCTGAAAGATGAAGTAAAAATAAACATGAAAAAAAAAGGGGGTAAAAACCTAATGAGGAATAACACTCCAGAGCGGCTCCAAACCTTAAAAAAACTGTTTTGAAAGCTTTTCAAAAATACCACATGCAAATATAAGTATATACACACACTATATACAAAATAATAATATGTCTTAGAAATTATTTCAAAATCCTTCGCAGACAAGACAATAAATAGTCACCCAAATTGAATAAACAATAAATTAAATAGAATATTTAATTTCCTAAATCCAAAATAGTCAAAATATTTCCCTTCCAAAATATTTTTCAACAATCATGTTTATTCTCAAATATTTTCAAAGAGAAGTGCCAAAACACTTTCCGAGAGAATTTCCAAAACATTTTCAGAGAGGGACTAGAGATTATATACGTAGAGTCAACCAAACTCGGTAATAGTCACTCAGGCATGGTTTGGCCACTCAGACACCATGGTATAGCCACTAAGGCACCTTGGTACAAAGTATTTCGAAAAAGAATATTTTCTACAAAGTATTCCTTGAAATCCATAAAAAAAAATTTATTACCAAAATTAGTAATAAATATTAAATCATAATATTTATTTCAAAAACCATCAAAATTTCTCGAAGAAAACTAAGTTTCCACTACAAGAAAGCGTCTTTCTTGTGACAAAATTTTTGCAACGAAACAATTTTGACGCAAAACTGTGACGAAATATGTCTCAACGCGGCAAACAATTTTTTCGGCCCAACAAATTGACTCTACTACGACGAACTAGTTTCCGTTGGAATAATGGGAGGGAAGCTTCCCGCCAAAACTTTGGGACGAAATACGTCCGTCGCATTAATTGCAACGCAATCTTTCGTCACAAAGTTTTGGAGGGAAATTTTCCCGCTTAATTTGAAAAGAAATAATTTGTAGTAATATTTTGGCGGGATGTTGGGGGGCTGATTTCCCACGTCATTGTGCATCAAACTTATAGTTGGTCGCAAAATGGTGACGATTTTTTTCGAAAAATGGCGACGAAATTGTATTCCGTCACAAAAAGTGAGACGAAATTGTTTTAAAATTGCTATGAGTTTCATCGCAAATTTTGCAACTAAATATTTTGTCGCAAAATTTTTTGCCTATAAATGCATGGCTTACCTATGGAACGGGCATTCAGAAAACTCTTCAAAAACAAAATATACAGGGGTTAGTAGACAACAAGTTGACTTGTTTTGGGCCAAGTTAGACGTCATATTGAATATGTAAGTCTATTTTCAATAAAAATTAAATATTTCAATAGTTTTTAGTGTTATGGTTTAATTGTTTAGTTTGTTTGTTTATTTATTTTGTTATTATTATGAGGAATGTTGTGATATTATGTTGAATTAATTTTAGGTGTAAGATTATTTGTGCAATGTTGATATAATATTTATATTCTTAGTGGTGCGTACTCTACATATGCAATTGAGTTAAAATTTGATTACAATTGTGAACTAGAACGACAGGAAAATGCGTGAGCGGATGTACGTATGTATTTTGAATGGTTAAGTGACACATGAATTCATGGCTGGGGTGGAGCAATTTGTTGAGTTTTTCCAATCATTGTCGTATTTCGCCAGCGACAATCCGGAAATACGTTGTCCGTGTAGGAGGGCCGACAACAAAAAGCTGGTAAAACCTGACGTCATTAGACCGCACTTGTATATTCGTAGTTTTGTTCATAATTATCATCAATGTTTTATCAAGGGGAGACAAACATTATGTATCAAACGGCTCTGCAAGAGTCTAGACAACACAAAGGCAGTTGTAGTAATGATGCTCCTATTCAAAATGAACATCATGAGAACGTGCAGTACATTCAACCAGATAATGGGAAAATGCACCAGATGGTATTCAATGTGGTTCGCCCTTTAGTTTTTCCCAATGCAGAGGATGTGCCGAATTACTTGGAGAAGATCCCAATCCAGATGCACAAAGGATGCTTGATATGTTGGCATCTGCGAGTAGACCATTATATCTGGGATGTGAGGTTAGTCAATTGGCAGCAACCACTGCGCTTTTAAATATCAAGGCGCAATTCAACATACCTGAGAGAGCATACAAATTGATTTTAGAGTGGTCTCGTTGGTGGGCCCCTCCGGACACAACATTACCTGATAGCATGTACAACATGAAGAAATTGGTGGAGGGGCCTAGTTTGCCAGTCGAAAAGATAGACTGTTGTGAAAATGGAGGCATGATTTTTTGGGTATGGACAACGGACACCCTTCTTGCAAATTTTGCAACCACCCAAGTTATAAAATTGGGAAGCGGCGTCCCGTGCCATATTCAATCATGTTTTACTTGCTTATCACCCAATGTTTGCAGTGGCTGTATGCATCAGGAGCATAGACAGGAGGAGTGAGTGATGTGGCATCCTTCTAATGCCGAGGCTTGGAAGCATTTCAATCGTTGCCATCCAAATTTTGTGGAAGAGA
>CAODLS010156747.1:0-11235 GCA_948243855.1 Flueggea neowawraea | reverse complement strand
ATTTATAAACAACATATAAACAAGTTATAAACACTTGTAAACAACGTTCAAACAACCTATAAATAACTATTTGAAACGTTATAAACAACATATAAAAAAGTTATAAATACTTATAAACAACTTTCAAACAGCTTATAAACAACTCTTTGAACAACTCTTTGTATGTTATTTATCGTTGTTCAACATAAACAAGTTATAAAAAGATATAAACAAGTTATAACTTTTACTGTAAATTACATCTATAAAAAGTCTCTCTTTTTTTATAAAGTTCAGAACAATCAATATTGTTTCCAACATAATGGTTTCTAGATCTCCCATCATAGAACATCCAAATAAACAAGCATAAGATTGAATTGCTGAGAGTATGGTTTCTAGATTCTATGGTTTAATTAGTCACATAAACTCAAAAACTTGATTTTCAAAAAAAGTAAATAATAGTGAATGAAAATGTAGCTGCCAACATGTTCCAGCAGATGCTTATAAATTAAGTAATAGTAATTTTCAAATTTTTTTTTACAAGAAAGATGAAGACAGAAGCTAGGGTTACTAAAAAACCCTAGTTTCCACCAAAGAGCCATCTGCTTCCTTCTTTTTTTTTTCTTAAACCACCAAAACAAATTAGATATGTGGCAAAGAAGTGCAATTTTTGTAAAGTGTGACGCAGGAATATCAGATCTTTCTGGCAGAAGACAGAGGAGAGAGTTGAAGGCCGATGAGGATGAATGAGAGAGAAGACACACAAGGACGACAAGAGAGTGGAGGTTGAAGGCAGTAAAAGTGAAGACAATAGAGGACATTAGAGAGATAGAGCGACTGCAGAGAGGGAGATAGAAAGAGACAAAGAGAGGAAGAGAGTAAACAGAGAGAACTATAGAAGAGAGATAAAGGAAGGAGTCCAAACTGACTTAAAAATTCACAACGTGTATGAGAAAATTAAGAAATTTGAAGAAATCAAAATGTAATATGCATAGGTAAGACGTGCTCTCTAAATATTGGAAACAATTGTATATGCAGGGTATAATTATCACAAGATAATATTCTCAACAGTTGATATTATTGCCTATAGTTATTTTCTACGAGATAATCAACTTACAATTACAATTATTGGATAACAATACTATCTTTAAGGATAGGAGAAATCTTTAGAAGTGTAGTTATCAATGCTCTCACTCTTACTCTCAAAACCTTTATAAATAGGAGGTTCACACTCACTTACAAAAAGACATTGAAACTCTGCAGAATTATTGACTTGAACATCAGAGTGCTCTCGGGTTGATTGAATGTTCGCGGTTCCAGTAGTTGAATCAACGTTACTGATTTAAGGAAACATAATGAATTTGTTAACTTCGTAAATGGATTGTATATACCTATATAGTTAAATCTTTTTTGGAATTTCTTTGATGACCTTAATGTACAACATGTCGAAATTTATTTATCTTTCTATGAGCCGAATTTTTATTGTTCTAATGTTAAAGATGAGTCTCGTACCACTAAGATTCCGTTGATATGACATGTCTAAAATTATTGTGGGACGTCTTAGTCTAATGATTAGTGTATTGGTTCTCAAAAAAATTTATTTGTAAGAAATTAGGGCTTGAATCTTAATATCTTATGGCACATGTTTAGTGAGAAAATCTCTAATTTTCAAATTGTAATGTAATTGTCCATCATTTATTTAAAATTATTGTAATGAACCTGATTATGACATGGCTACAGTTGAATATAATAATATGATAATAATTTGATCATATGTATAATTAGCAATACGAAAGCCATGTATCGAAATTAATTCCCTAATGAAGAAAAGTCCAAAGATTATTCAACATGATTGCAAGTGCTTGTCGACAATAAGAAAAAATGAATTCAGGTTGTGACTTGGCCAATGGTTGTGCCGCACTGAAAAATGATTCTTTTTGGAAGAAAAAAAATAGGGACAATTACAATAGTGTCCTGTGGTTTGCAATATTCTGTGATTGCGTTCCTAAGATTTTAAAAAGTTGTGATTGCGTCCCTAAGTCATCCAGAATGAAGTTTATTTTATGTTTATTTTAGGTTTATTTTAGATTCTTAGGGACGCAATCACAGCATTTTGAAATCTTAGGACACAATCGCTGAATATGGCAAACAACAGGGATGCTAATATAATTGCCAAAAAAATTTTTTGTTGCACTCTAAACCTTAAATTTTAAACTCTAAATTCTAAGATTCTCAACTCTGAACTCGTTAATTTCAGGCTCTAAGATAAAAAAAAAAAATCCTCAGCTTTTTAGCTTAGGGTGCTAGAAAAAGTCCGCATTGAGTGAAAGATTATGCTATGTTTAGTTAAGAAAATAATTTTTTGTTTTTTAGTTTTTATTTTTTTCATTTTTATTTTCTGAAAATTGAAAATATTTGAAAAATATGTTTGCTACTCAAAAAATTATTTTGAACAAATTTTTCATTTTTCCATCTCTGTTTTCTAATTTTTTTTTAAATAATAATTTTTTTTCTCAATTAAACAGTCTCTTAGCTCCTTAAGTCTTACTCATTGACTTTGAACGAGAAAATATGTGGAATAGATTGGCTACTTACCACAGTTTTAGTGCATCTACTCCACCAATTTCTTATTAGGTCTTGTCTATTAGGCCTTTATCTAGAGTTAAAATTTTTATATTTGATTTAATGGGTGTAACTCATGCCACATTACAATTCAATAATGTAATATTTGAACTCCTAATCTTTTAAACCATATTTCTATAATTTAGAACATAATTTATTGGAAGGTTAATGAATGAATTTAACCAACTTCTTTGATATATAAAATTGGTCGATCATCAAGAATTTAATCATTCTAAAACAATACATTAATTTCAAAACTAATTAATTTGATATCTTATAGTCAATTTTTTTTTGAAATAATAAATTTGATCAATCAATCAAAATGTGTCAATTATGAATCATATCAAAAGGAGTTAGAAGAAGGTCAAGAAATATGTTTGATATAGATAGAGAGTCAAATCACATCACAATGATACTGAAGACACTGATACAATGACATTATTATTCAACATCTCATTGTCATATATATACTTCACAACATTCCACATATAAATAAAGACAATTTCATTGCACTTGTCCTACGTTTTTTTGTTTTCTTTCGTTTGTTTTTACTCATAATTTGTCAACGGTTTAATTAACATTTTCATTTTGAATAATCTTTACCATTCAAAGTGTATGACTTCAATTATTTTTTTCAAAAAAAGTATTTATTTGGAGATTGTTTTGATCTAAAAAGTGTTACTTCCTCTGTTTCACACAGAAATTAAGGAATACTAGTTTTATTAACTAAATGTATTTAATTTTGTAACTTTTTTCTCAAATGGACCATTTGACTTGTGTAAGCAATTGAATTTGTTAGGATATCAATTACAACTCTTTGATTGAACATTAATTATAAGGATGGTATTGTAACTTTGTAATTTAATTAGTAAAAAGAGAAAAAAATATCTATAATTTGAAATACTAAAATAAAAAGAGTGCATATAAAAATGGAAAGGAGGGAGTATATATTCATAGGCTAGGGTTCTTAGATGAGTTGGGTTTTGTACACATTGGAGCTAATTTTTGAGGTTGTGTTTTGGGTTAGATTTGGTTTTGTTCTCATGGAATCTTGGGCCAAGTCCCTTTTTAAAAAAAATTAATGCTCATTAAATTGAATTTATAGTATGATTTTAGTTTTTTATAAAGAAAATCAATTTGGAAGCTTATAATGTACTAATTAGTAATTACTTTACAATTTGAAAACCAAATTTAGCTAGCTATGACTGCCTTGAAGCATTCAAATGAGTAAGTCTCACTTAAAAATCACAACATTTTTTATTCCTATATTAGAATATCCCAACAAGTTTGGCTCCCTCAAACCCGTTAAAGGTCGACAACTTATTGCATTTAGGGTAGTTGCTATTTTTTTTTTTCAGATGGGTTGTTTCTATTTGACTTTACTATAAAACACCAAATTACATAGAATGTCAAGTGTTTAAAGTAATTATAGTAAATAAGTTGTTGGTTATTTTTTTATGAATTTTATCTATTAAAAGACATGGGAGAGAAGAGAATCATTAACATTTTAATTTCTAAATTGGCTATTGATTAAAATTAATCATAATAGTAAAATTTATATTATAAAAAATTACTTATGAATTAATCAATTGGTAGTGGATTTGTAGCTTATGGTACTAGAGCCAACTGCAACATTATTTAGTCGATAGTTCGATTTTTTGTGAAAGCAAATAAAACCACTTATCAAAAAAAATCAAGATGTTAGGATTACGATATTATATGAAAATTATTTGTCAATGATAAATTATAGAATAAAATTTTTAAAAAATTATTACTATAAGTAAAGATGGCTTTACTTTTCATAGGTAGGTAAAATAATAACTAATTTATTAATAGACTTAATTATAGTCTAATGGTATTGTGGTTAATTTGAGTGTTAAAAAATCGAAAATTCGCTATTCAATAGAACGAATATATAAAAAAGATCTCTATTTACATTAAAAAAGTCAACAAAGGCATGACGAAAGATGAGCAAAACTCAGACTATACGGTCAACATTGGAACTTGTTGATGAATCACTCGAATTTATCGATTATGCATAAACAAAAGCAAAATGAAGATGTAGACTTGCGTAAATATGGAGATCCGAAAAGAAATTAAAATGTCAATTTTTTGCATAGTAAAGAGGAAAGCCTAAAGCCAAGCGAGAGTCCACATGCACTCATGTTGCTTCCTTGTAACTTTTAATGCTTTAGCAGAAGACATGGCGTTAGAAGAATGTTGATCAACCAACACCTTAACTACTCCATGTGCACAGCCTCACACGGTGCCTTCATTTCAACTTTATATTTCTTTTTAGCTCTTAAACACAAAGCGTTAAAATTTAAGTCTGTGTATAGTTTATGTTCATCTAACTAATTCTCGCTTGCATTATAGGAGACATTGAAATGGAATTGTGCGATATTTTGTACTTTAGAAAGAATTCAAACTTGCAATTTTACACAAATTCCCTCTTGATCTTTCTCAATCTTACTCGTTATAACTTGAGTTAGCCCTAGAGTTCATACCCACTTTATCTTTAAAGCCAAAACTGAAGAGTGACAAGTCATGATCCACGTATTTACAACTACATTTTCTGTTTTTTTTTCTTTAAATTTAATACATTGGTTTCGTTTCCGTGTTTGAGTTGTTTTATAAGTTAATGCCGACGTTTCTTGAGTTGCTATAATAATATACCGTCTCGATGGAAGAATCAATTATATATTAATTTTATATTTCTTCAATACCTCAAAGGAGAAAAGCCGATGCCAATAAAAATTCTATTCAACTTAAATTCGAATTAATTAGATATAAACTCTTCAAAAAAAATTAGATATAAAAAATAATTGAATACGAGTGGTTCAATTAAAAAATATTCTTATAATCTCAAATCCACAACATCAAACAAGTAAAAAAAACCCGACAAGATTTGATTGAGTAGTTAATATATTGGTAGTAAACGGATTTAATTTGAGATGATAAAGATCCAAATCTCAAAAGAGAAATACTTATTGAAACTTTTTTAAGAGTGATTGGCTATTTTCTTTAATTAAAAAAAAAACAAGTCAGCAATTCTAATGTGAACTACACAAGAAAAAATATACAGTAGCTCAAACAACAAGGCAATCAAAATCATTTTTAAAGTGTAATAAGACTTGTTAATTAATTTTTCTAATTGGCATTAACATTAGCCGGTCATGCAATTTGGAGCAGGAACAAAAGTCTAGTCTATATAATGACTACATCTCCATTCAATCTTGCAACATTCACTAATTATCATCTAAAAGCACAAGCTTTGTGCAAACTAATAAACTAGCTAGCTAGGGCAAAAAGTGGGAGTATATATATAGGAGAAAATGCGATTATCAAATCAAATGTGTTTTATATTCCCACTTTTTGCAGCGCTTTTATTAAGCTTGTGTGTAGCAAATGTGGATGCTGCAATAGGGCTGCAACCGCCGGTGAAGTTGCGGTGGCATTACTACAGGCTCAATACTTCATGCCGCTATGCCGAGGAGTATGTGAGGTATCAAGTGCAGAAATTCTATAGACAAGATAATACCGTTGCCGCAAAACTCCTTCGATTGCTTTACTCGGATGGCTTTGTCACAGTATGTCTCAGTCTCTTTTTAACTCTCGACATTTTAATGGTAGAGATGATTCTATTACCTTGTAGTTTAATGGTCTCTTTTGGATTATACTTATAATTACATCGTCGATTAAATTTAGGGATGTGATGCTTCAATCCTTCTTGACTGAAAGTACTCAGAGAAGACAGCGTATCAGAATCGAGGACTGGGAGGATTTGTGATCATAGACAAGATTAAAAAGGTTCTCGACGATCGGTGTCCTGGAGTTGTTTCTTGTGCTGACATTCTCAATTTGGCTACCAGAGATGCTGTTCATCTAGTAAAGTTCCTTCCTATCCCATTAATATCTAACCTTCGAGAGAACCAGAATATGTGAAAATATATAATTCTGAATCAGAGGCTTAATCTTGTGATTTAAAACAAAAAAACAGGCAGGAGCACCATCTTATCCTGTATTTACAGGAAGAAGAGATGGCATGACATCAAGTGCAGCATCAGTGGATCTACTATCACCCTCCATTTCATGGGAAGCAACCTTGGCCTACTTCAAGTCCAAGAGTTGGACGTCTTGGACATGACAACACTCTTAGGTAAGGATCTTGCACACACCACACAGGCACCAGAGCTCACAATTTCTGAAATATTAATATGATCATAGAATATTAATATGATCATAGAATACATGATTACAACATAACATGATTGACACGAATTTTACTTTTGTTGTGTTTAAGTCGCATGTAATCGTGTGTAACATGTAAATAACAAAATACGATTATAATACATAAATACAAAATGCCACCCATAGTTGTCCCCGTCACTACTATGATCTGGACACAATGCATGTTAGTATATATAATGCATGTCAACGATGGTGACAGACGCGAACTAAAAAAAGAATAATGGTGTAAGAATACCTGAATCTGGACTCTGAAGCATAACCTGGAAACATAGTAGAGAATTGATGATATTCATCACCATGAAGTCAATTTTAATGTACCTGCATCTGTATCAGGCTCACATGGCATAGGCAGAACCCACTGTCTCTACGTTGAAGACCGGCTGTATAATTTCAACAACACAGGGAAGCCAGACACAACGATGAACAAAGCATTCGCAACTCAAATGCGAAAGCTTTGTCCGCGCAGAGTGAAAAAGGGTCAAGCTGACTCGATGATGTATCTAAACCCAGACTCAGGATCTGGCTACAAGTTTTCTACTTCCTACTACAAGAGAGTTCTAGCTTCCAAGTCTGTTCTGGGAATTGATCAACAACTACTCTACAATAACGACACATTACAGATCACACAGGAATTTGCAGCTAGTTTTGAGAACTGGAGGAGATCATTTGCACTGTCAATGAGTCGGATGGGAAATATCAATGTCTTGACAGGAAATGCAGGACAGATCCGCCGAAATTGTCGAGTCATAAATAAGTAGGTAGACTTATCGATATAAAAGCAATATGATCAATGGCCCTATAATTATTCTCTTAGAGATGGAGGGGAACAATAAAAAAATAAGACATGAAAAAAAATTCTGTTTTCCTATCAACAAATAAAATTATGAACTCAATTTTTCAGATTACTACAATGAATATCAGTTTTCCAAAATTTTCAGTTATCCCTTGAATTTCATACAAGGACCAAGTGGTCAATTTTGTTAGTACAAAAAATTGCTCTCTAAATGTATTGTACGAGAAATTTCCTAAGAAAGAACTTTGAATTATTCTTAAATCTGACCTGTGAAGAGCTTCTTAGCAGCAAAGAAATCAGAACCAGATTGCAGCACAAGAAAAACTAGTCTTCACCTTTTAGTCTTTGCATTTGCTTCAGAAAGGAAGAGAAAATGGAATCACAAAAAAAATGCTTAAAACGAAGTACTAAAACACAAAATGAACCACTTCCTGCAAAAATGTCATCAAACATGAAAATGCAAGAACTTCTGCATAAAATGATCAATTCCTTTTGGAATAAGCTCAACAGTAGACACAGATGCTAGTTGAAAGCATCAGATCTTTATAGAATCTGTGGAACCCACAAGTTGTGATAAATGAGATATAAATAAATGGAAGAAGCCTCAACATTACTTCCGTTATGATTCTTTCGCCAAATGCATTTATTGCAATGTATCACTGTTATGAGACAATCAATATCGTCAACCTGTTAACACTCAATTACCTGTACACTGGAACTAAGAACAAAGCACGCGCATATGAAGTTTCAGAGTTCAATAAAGGAAGTAAACAAATACACAAACATGTCCGGAAAGTTCATCACAGTCACCTGGCCTAGTTGAACTAATAAATGAGATAAACAGGAAAAAAGGAGATAATAATAAATTCCAATCCGTGCAAGTGCAACAGAATACAAGCTGGCCATGAAACTGGTGTCTTTAAATATAACCAAGGGCAATGCTAGCTTAAGACCATATGAAGATTTCACAAATGAAAGGCCATTATTCGTTTGAACTAGTTATAGCAGGGAAGTAGCCTTTATAACAGCGAATGATGAAAAAAAAATGGATTCATTCCTTACTTTGTTATTGTGTTTAGATTCTGGATACATGGCGCTGAAGGAGAGCAAGCAGAAAAAGTGCTAATTCAGTGTAACTATATGGGTGTACTTTATCTTAATGTTTCTTCTAATCAGTTTCAAGCTTAATAATTGATCTAAATAAATTTGTTTCTTCTTTTCGTCTTCAAATCAACGCATGATCTCTAATATAATGCTAGAACGGAAATCAGATAAGCAAAGCATGATCTTATCCACAATCAGCCATTTGCATAACCGAGAAGCACATCTGATTTCTACCTCATCACAACTCCAGTAATTGATGTTACCTGCAAAAGGATGGCAGCGATCATGAAGATAGCTTGGCATTGTGATTTTGCAATTACCAGCACAGAAAGGAAGGCTATGTAGTTACCTCACATATGATGTCGACATTTGGGCATTTTCAAATGGCAATAGCACTTTTCGTTGAAAAAAAAAACTTCATAAGAGATCCATATATGAAAATTTTCCAAAGCCACGCTCAATCTTAGCAACCAATAGTCAGTCAAGTATTCCAACTTTGTGCCTTGGTTAGTGATGATCTACAAAAAGTGGTGCAACCTATTCACCATTCTGAGAAGTCGGAGTCTTGTTTTTTATCATCTGATCCAAAAAACAATTGATTCCGCAAAAAGTAGCCGTCAAAAACAGACATTGTATACAACCAAGCACTAAGAAAGACATCATTCCATGTAAGATAAGATCAAAATAAATGGTTCAAAACTGCTAATTTCACATCATTCAAAATTTTAATGAGGTCCCGACCTTATAAAAATATTTCTTCCTGAGCTTGATCGCAGTGCGTACGCATCGTCTGATATGAATCTTCAACTGCTTATCATTGAAAATCTGCAATCTTTTGAGGATATCAGAATTCAAGGAAATAACAAGAGACATAGAAAATATATTTATGATGATTGGCAACTAGTTAGATTTGTGCCATAGAACCATATGACAATGGATTATAAAATTTTAATGAGTCCACTCAACTAGATACAAATCTAATCTCGACAAATTAATGTAAACTAAGGATAACGAAAAGAATTTGTTAAATATGTTAAAACTCATTTAGATCAGAACCACTTCACCAGAAGTTTTATGAATATCTTCTCTTCAACATGCGTGATAAAGCAGGATATCTGAATAATGCATAGCATATGGTCTCAATGATCAAAGGAGAAAAGGCTTATAATGATTAGTCATATAGCAATCACAATTTAAATGAACATAAAACGGCAACAAACAATGCCACTACCTTTATTAAATCATCAATTGAACGTGTTTCTTTGATGATTTTCTGACGGTTGATTATGAGAATCGCTGCAACACAGAAGACTGGTAACTGATCATCCCCATTCTTCGTTGATGATATTACAGTGCTAATCTGCATCCGATCATTTTGTGAACGGAAGCTCCTTGTTAAACCACAGAATGGATGAGGTGATGCAGATTTCATTCCACTGTCATTAGAAGACTGCTCAATATTTCCATGTTTCATTTGTGAGCCGTCCTTTGAGCTTCCATTACCATTTTCTATGTCTTCTTCTCTACTTTCAATCACAGAGTCCCTTGGAAAATGAAGCACAAGTGCCTCTGGACAGTATTCCTCTAGTTCACGCACCATGGATTCATCAAAATCAGCAGCCCACATCATCTGCATTAATCATGATTACATAGAAGTTAGGCATTAACATATAAGTGCAAAAGTTTGTGATTCTCATTCTTTTGTGATACTTCTAATTACCAAGACACCAAAAAAGAAAACTGCAAAATTGAGTATCAACAAATTCATAATTACAGCAAGATGCTAAAACTATTAATACCATCCATGAACTCTACTTCCTTTCAATCAAGCTAAAACTGATTACCATAACAGTTAAATTTCCTTCATGGCTTTCTGGTCATGCTAAAGCTGATTCAAGTCACATCTACTATTCTTTGCATCTATGCAAAACAGTAGTTCCCTCTGACAAAGGATTCCTCAAGCATTTTGTTTCTTCATAAAGCTCTAGAGGAACAAAAACCATCTCACTGATAATAAATCCCCAATTTGCAATAAAATAAATAGAGAAATACATAACTACTACTTTTTCTTTTATATTAAAAAGATACAGTTCTATCTTTTCTTTTTTAATAACCACCAGTGCAACCAATGGTTCAAAACACAACCATCCATGCACGAATTTTCTTGTTATAGGTGTACTATGATATGCCACAAAGTTCAATATATATGAAAGAAGAGCAAACCTCCCACATCAGCAGAGCCTCGGTAAAGGACAGCTCCCGACGGAAGAGAACCATCAGCATTCGAAAAGCAAAATGCAGGCTTTCAGCACCAATGCGTGATAGATGCGCAAACATTTCCCTGTCCGTTAGTTCCAAGATGTGCCACAATGCTTGCAACTGCTTCATCACACCAGTTGGTCCTTCCATCTGAAAATTCTCCCGCTGTGATAAGAAATGCATATGTTAGAGAAGAACTTTAAATCATCAAAGCACAAACACTTTACGAG
>CAODLS010156727.1:0-11509 GCA_948243855.1 Flueggea neowawraea | reverse complement strand
AAGAACTTACCTACTTTTATCAAGATGTTCTCCACAACTCCAAGCGGTTACTTGATGGATCGATCCGCAAGTTGGAGTTTGACAGTTGTAGGTGTTAGCTCTCCAATCCCTAGCTTCTTATAGATGGATGAAGACATTAGGTTGACCGATGCACCCAATTCATACAAAGAATCCACATTTGACAATTTACCAAAGGTGCATGGAATGATAAAGCTTCCCGGATCCTTGAGCTTTGGAGGGAAGTTATTCAATAAAACCGCACTAAACTCCTCGGTGAGTACCACCATAGCATATTCCTCCAACCTGTTCTTGTTGGCCACTAGCTCCTTTAGGAATTTAGCATAATTTGACATTTGATAAATGACCTCCAATAATGGTATGTTCAACACCAACTTCTTGAACATTTCAAGGTACTTCATAAAATTTACATCTTTGGTTTGAGCTTTGAGTCTTTGGGGAAATGGGATGGGTGGGACATAAGGCTTACCTTCCTCTTGGTGCGTAGGTTTATCTTGCAAAATTTCCCCATCTTTCTCACAATTCTCACTTTCAAGTACCACATTTTCACCCTTCTCAACTTGGGGTTTCTCCCCCACACTTGGCTCCTCAAGCTCTCTACCACTTCTCAAAGTCATTGCCATCACACTCTCTTTTGGGTTGACTTGGGAGGTACTTGGTAGCTTTCCCTTTTCCCTATTTGACATAGCCTTAACCATTTGCCCAACTTGCCTCTTAAGATTTTGGATAGTAGCTTGTTGGTTTTGGATAATTTGCTCCACATTGGCATCCTTAGCTTCTATCTTGGACATAAATTGCATAAACATATCCTTCAACGGTGGCTTGTTGGCTTGGTTTTCTTGTTGGGGGTGATGGTTGGGGTTGAGCTTGGTTGGGAGGTTGGTCTTGGTTGGTATCCCGGTAATCCTGTAAGTCTAGGTGGGTTTGAAGAGGTTGGATCTTTCCAAGAAAAATTAGGGTGGTTTCTCCAACTCGGATTATAGGAATTAGAATATGGATCAATCCTAGGTTGAGCATTTAGGAATCCCCCCACAAAATTCACATCCTCATAACCAACTCCTTCACCCGCTCCTCGGGCCATCTCACAATTCATCTCATCATGTCCCAACACTCCACAAAAAAACATTTCTCATTCACCAAGGCATTCATTTTTAGCAACAAATTCATCTTCCTAGACAAATCATCAACACTGAAAGCTAATTCGGGAGAAGTGGAAGTATTTACCTCATGCATGCCGGCTCTTCGTCCCCTAACCGCTTTTTGTTGTGAATTTGTTGCCAACATCTCATCTATGTCATACACCTCTTAGGCGGTCTTGTCTCCAAAGTAGCCTCCCGAAGCGGTGTCCACTAAGGTTTGCCCATGCATGGTGAGTCCATCATAGAAAAATTGGGTGAACAATGCCAAAGAGAATTGGTGGTGAGGGCATTGACTCAATAACATCTTGAAATGCTCCCAAGCTTCATGGAATGGTTCTCCATCCAATTGAGAAAATGAGCATATCTTGCTTTTAAGGTCAACCGTCTTTTGTGGAGAGTAGTACCTCATCATGAATTTGTCATAGACCTCCTCCCAATTGCCCAATGATCCTTCCGTCAAATTGATCAACCAAGTCTTTGCCATATCCTTCAATGTGTAAGGGAAGCACCTCATTTTTAGTTCATCTTCGATTAGGCCATATAGAGGGAAGGATTGGATGGTGGTGTTAAACTCCCTTAGAAATGTCAAAGCATCCTCCGAGGTAACCCATGGAATGATGGAAGCATGTTAAAGTGTATTGCCTTCAATTCATAGTTCCTTGCCCCATCACTCAATCTAATGCAAGATGGTGAAGCTCCAATGACCGATCTTTGGATGTCCCTCAAAGCTACCCTCATGGGTATTTGATTGACATTACCACCTCCTTGAGCTTGCCCAATCCTAGCATCCTCAACCTCAACTCGAGGTCTAGCCATCCCTTCAATCATTGCTCTTCTTTGATTTGTTCGGTTTTCCCTCAAAACTCTTTCTATCTTGGGGATCAAAGGGATAACTTCTTGATTTTCCAAGCTCCTAATGCGTCTCAAAAGCATAAATACCTACAAGTGCAAAAGAAGCAAATAACTTGGTTTGCTTTTTCAAGCTTGCTAGGAAATTTTTTATTTTCCCAAACTAAGTGCAACTCGTTCCAACTTAATCAGACAACTGTAAGCAAACAAAGGGATGAAATTTGTTGGAAAATTAATTCTGCTCCTTGATAAATAATTTGCCAATATACAATGATGACTTCACTGATGGCTGAGTTCAATTACAAGGTGAAAAATAAAAGAAACTAAAAGGTTAAGGACTAATGTTGGAAAATTCAAGACAAAAAGACCCTTGGAGGTGCCATATAATATGATGTGAAGTAATCCCCTTGTTCTGCAAAAATGGATATTCTTTATAGCTGCTGGCACCGAGTTTGATAATAAGTTACAATAAAACTATAAAGACACTGAAAAATTAGGAAAAATTAAAGAAAGAAAGAAAGAAAGAATAGAAATGTCACATCAATAGCTTTCGATATGCCATTCTTGTTGGAATTACATATTAAGTATTAGATTAAATTATATGGGCAAAATGAGTAACTTAAATAATTATATACTTGCAAATTTCTTCTTGAATTTCCCGTTTTAATAGAGACATAAGCATCTCAAGAGTCATCAAAATAATGCGTCTTTCCGGATCTATAACACTACACCATTGAACTTCAACATATATTTATAATTAACAGGAAATTAATAATGTTATTTCCAATAAGTATCTGAAACAAATTATTATTATTATTATTATTATTATTATTATTATTATTATTATTATTATTATTATTATTATTATAAAAATGTTAAAATTTTTAAAAATAAAGAAAAATCAACTACGAAAGAAGGGACATGCCACATAATACAACTTTTCATATATTTATCATTGGAATTACATATTAGTTATTATATGATTATATGTATATTGTGTACCGAATTGGCTTGAAATCATGGGCTCCGATTAAATATGCGGACCCTCTTACATATGAGAACCAAGATACACATTAATAATCAACTTCCAGTTTTTAAAAAATACACATAGAAGAAAACAAAAAAAAAATCCAGTCCACGGTTTCATCTCGTTAAACAGTCCTACATAAGACTACTTTCTGACCTCTTTATTAGAGTGATAACAAACAAATCAATAACCCATCCAGTTGAAACTTGAAAGTGTCATGGCAGAGGTGGCAGAAGAGAGGAAATGGGCAATAACAAAGAGTGCATTCATGGAAGAGCTTAGAAAGGAAATCAATTTTGTGGCGCCAATAGTTGTTGTCTTAGTTTTACAGTATCTGTTGCAAGTTGCATCAGTTATAATGGTTGGACATCTTGGTAAACTTGATCTTTCAAGTGTTGCCATAGCCACCTCTCTCACCAATGTCATTGGTTTTAGCCTTCTTGTAAGTGATCTCTTCTTTTTATATTTTACAGCTTTTACGTCTATTGAGTTTGATTCATCTAATAAATGAATTGGAAATTAATTTATCCAAGTGGCTACTTTTCTTTTTGATAAATCACTAAAAAACTAAATTCTCGATCTTTTAGTATTTAAAACGACTATATTGGTCTATTGATAAGTGGCCAGTTTTTACAAGTAATTTTTCACTTTTAAAATATATTATTGAGATGAAATTTTGATACTGTTAAATTATGAGCTCTAGTTAGGAATAAATTTTAGTTTGTAGTGGTGTTGACGCATTATTGGCTGTGGATTGAAAGAATTTTATTTTTTCACAAATAGCAACTATATACAAAGAGAATCAAGTGTTTTGAAGAAGATCAAATTCTGAATCGTAGTATTGATAGTATACACAAACACTTGGCTATTCCCAAGTGGTCAAGCGGTATTAAGTGTACGTAGGTATACACATATAAGAGGATTTTGCCAGAGGAAATTGCCCCTGTTGTCTACTTTTAGATTATAATTTTAAAGAGGTGATTTAATTTTAGAAATACATTAACTCAAATTATAATTTCAATAATACATAATAATATATTTTTTTTCTCATTTTCGCTCTCTGCTCCCCTCTTCTATCATTCCTCTTTTGGCTTCACATCTTCTCCTTCACCTTCTCCCACTCTTTCTTCTCTCAAGAGGCTCCTTGTATGTTTCTCTCTCCTCTTCTCGCATCTTCTCCTTCTTCAGTTCCTTCTCTCCCTTCTCTCTTCGTTTCCTATTGACTTCTCTTCCTGTCCATCCACCTTGCCCGCCTCTTCTCTCCTTTTATTCTTTTTTTTTGCCTGTAGTTAATTTTGTCTTCTTCTTCTTTTTGTTGTTTGAGATTTGACAAGGGAGATTATGGTGGGAAGCTATTATGGTCGACGATGGCATGTGCGAGAGAAAGATCGAGACAAACGAGAGAGCGCGAGAGAGGGAGAGTGTTTTGATGGCGATGTATGAGAGACAGATCGAGAGAACGAAGAAGAACATGAGATTGAGAGAGAGAGAGAGAGAGAGAAAGAGAGAGAGAGAGGGATGGCAGCACCAGCTAGGGCTTCAAAATCCTAGCTGCATGCTCCCATCTCCTTGTTATTTTTTTGAAATTATATCTTAGCCACTGAAATATTTGGTAATTACATTGATTTGTTCTCTTTTTGTACTTGCTAGTAACCGAGTTGTTATTGTTTCAAACTTATTTGTGTTTAGTTTGGTCTCATTTTTTTAGTCATTTTTTGTATGTCCAAAACTGAGAACATCGCGTGCTCATTTTGTACTTATTTTGAATATGGTATATGAGTATATTTTATTCTCGTTTTGTATTTATTTTCTATTGAGTGATCAAACTTTTCTGGTGCAGGCAAAAAGTCAAATTTTGGCATTTGTGTAACTGCATAAAATGAATTGGCATTTTTGTGTACATTTTGAATGTTTTTACATTTTTTTGAAATTTAAATTTTGCTTTGGAATAATTTTTAGATTTTTCCATTTTGCTAAGATCTTTTTGTACCTATCTCCTTTAAGTGCTTTTAACGATAAATATATTATTTAGACATTTTAGAGTTAACCCAATGACTAACATTTTACCAGCACATTAAAAAATTTGACTAAAACAATTGAATTTAAATCATTAGATTAAATTTAAAGTATATAAGAATATCTCAACTACTAAAAGCACTCAAAGGATATAGGATAAAAACACCATAACCCACACAACATATAAGGTCGGGACTTGTCGAATCTAGATAATTTTGGCTGTTTTTTTAGTTCTATATACTATAAACACTTCTGTAACGTTAGATTTGTTTTATTGTCAAAACAATTTAATATTAAAATCGATTTTTTTTTCTTTTTAAACTTAATTCCTGAAAATTCTTGTCTGTCCGTAAGTGTTTACGATTTTTCATATCGGATTTGATATGGGTTGTCGAGTGGATATTTATATAGGCAAGTTTATCATCAGATATATCATCTACTAATACCTGTATGAAAAATTCTTGCTATGCACCAAACAAATTAATAAGTAATACATGGATGTGTTGGTCATTATTTATATCTATTTTAAGATCTATTAATTTATGTATCACTTGTTAATTTTTTTAATACATATGTTAATATATATACGAAGACTAATTTTTTTTTGTGTCTTTATATATATTAGAATACTGAGGGAATCATATTATAAATATCGATGAAATTCATATTTAATTATTATGAGGTTTGTCGGCATTTTATTTGTTTTATGATTTGATAAAACAGATGAGTAGATATGATCATGCATGTCCAACACACGTGAAGTTAATTATGGCAACACATGTAATAAGTAACAATCAACTTACACTATGTAAATATTTGTTTGGTGATAAAGAACTGCCGTAAGAAAGTTCCACTATTTTAAAAATAATAAAAATACTAATATTCGGTTTGGAGGAAATGCATTTTTTTAATAATTTTTAGAAAGTCTTATACGGAGAGGTGATTTAGTAAGAAAATTTCTCCGGAGTAAACTTAAGTGGAAATCTGTCGTTTGAACCAAATATATACTGAAGGAATCTATTAACCGATTTAACAGATAAAAAGTATAATAAAGTAGGTTCGAGTTACCTACTTTGATTTCTGTGGAAGCTCGACCCAACCAGTACTGGAAGACAAATGTCAGGATCGGATCGATGTTGGTCTCTCGAGCAAACCGCGGTCGGGTAGTAGACGGGATTGCTTGTCTGTTTCGCAGCTTAGATGCCACTTTGGATCGGGACCATCGACGAACGAGGAGCGAGTGGAGAGAAATGATTTCTTTCCCTCTCTCTCACATTTTTGGCGGGGATGGAAAGAATGAACGAACTAATTCTTTCATGCTTAATATATAAGCATCCAAATGGGCCATAAGCCAATGGGCTTTGCACATGGGCCTTAAGGGCCCATTTCAATTGGTCTCGGTCCATCGTCCCGATTCACACCTTGACCAACCGAGTTCGATCCACCCGTCATGGGCAGACCGCTTTTTCTAACATCTCCCACTCGCACATGACGAAATGGTATATCATAATGTAACATGGTTAGGACTCACATAACCATGCTTGATCCTTTCCTCCTACAGGCAAATAGACGCACAACTAGCATACGATAAGAGCATAATTTCTATACACCTGTAAGGGATAAATAACCGCTCATATCTCAATCCTGCCAAAAGGCGTCATTTTGCAGAACAACTCTATTCTGTCAAAGTGTATGCAACAACAACACAAATTGTTGGAATGTATGCCTTCCCCTAGTTCGTAACCACACAATCGCTACTTTTGAACTTTCCGATCTCACGAAAACTTTACTCATAGTTCACACATCATACGACATACCAGATGAGAGCATGCTTCGCAAACTTTTTGAGACTAGTGCGAATGCATCTAGAAATAAACTTTCCATCTTACACTAAACAATCCACATAGCCTAGTTTACTTGCTCAGCTTGTTACGCTTGGTCGAATCAATCATGACCATTAATGGCAAGTTAAAGTAGCCAAACTCAACTACACGTCTTGAATGTATTAATGGTTCTAAGGGTAGGTATTACCGAGAACCACATGTTCACGGCAGGGTCTCACACTAGGAAAAGTGAGATCATTTTTCAATCCTTTTCATCCCTATGGTCATGTATATAGCACATATGGTATAGTCATGTGTTGTAGTGTTCTTTCCTTCCCTTGGAGGAACACATGTTTATACAAAATTGTCAACACCACACAGAAGCTTCGGTTATGATGCATTTCGCCATCTAACCTTAATCCACACTTAACATGATTACTTCTAACTTTAAGACAGAATATGCTAAAATATCTCAATTTTAGCATATGATCAATTTAATGATCGACAAAGGAGTTTATCGTACGTCTCTTTTCGTATGAATTTTTTTGTCCTTTTTACAATGAACTCATCATTGTAAAATGAAAGACGACATCTTGATTATGAACGAGCTCTAAGTTTCTTTCTAAGTTCAAAATCAACCTCATCTTAGTTCTTCCCCCAACGAACTGGGAAAACTAAGGTAAACACCCATGTGAGTGGGTTACTTCTTTGTCCAATATGCTTTCACACTTAACGATACTACAAATGTCAACTCTCAACATTTGTGTTGTATTGCTCATGATGATCTTATTAAAGATCATGTTTTAAGGGAATACACAATTTGTGTGCCACGCGGATCTTAAGGAACTTATTCCTTGTAGACTTTTATTAATGGATCTTCATTCACATCTCGCATGAATTTACATTTTCAAGTTCACTTCACCTTGTGAAACTTGTACTGAAATATACTTGTCCTTGTGCAAAAAAGTCTTTCACAACACGATACTTGGTCTTGATTTCCTTAGACTTATATTAGATCTTTTCAATCTTTAAGCAATCGATGTTGACTGTCACTAAAGACTGTCGTAGTTTTTTTTAGGCAGTTAGAGCTAAGTGGACAATTCCACTGTATAGCCCACCTATCTACTAAACTGCAAGTAATGAAGCTATGGTATCAGCTTCACTTGCCACATAGTTATGTGTGTTCCTCACTATTACATGGTGTAGTCTTTCTACCAAGTAAGAATACATAACTAGACATAGACATCCTCATGTCCACATCATCATATGGAATAGCAACTGTGTCTCATTTTATCATAATTCTTTACGATAATACAGTGTCTTGCAGTACACCTAAAGCATCCAAGTATCTCATTCACTGCTTTCCAACAACCTTCTTACGTGTTGGATCAATATTTGTTAGCTAACTTGACTGCATAGCAAACTCTAGGCATTGTGTATACCTAGGTATTTACTACAATGCATTTTCTTGTAATAAACCTATATACCCTAGACTACAAAAAACATTCACATGACATTTGTGTGAAGAACATTACTTATTCATCCTCTCATATAGGTTTATGGACACATGAATTTACTAATAGACTTGTTCTTAGTAACAGGGAATTTATGGGCTATGCATTTCTGCATTTTGAAACATTCAATTACTTTGTTGATTCATCTCACTTGAAAAAGAACAACAATCCAATCAAACGATCTATTAGAGTTTAGCTCCAAGGACAACTCATATTAGCAATCTCAAAGTTGGACATTGACCAATCTTTGAAGTCATTCAGGTATGCTAAACCATTTCTAGCTAGAAATGTGATGTTCACACAAGGTTAGAATGACAAGATTCTCCTTGAAATACTTAGTATTATCACAATGAATATGAATGTACCATCCTCTCGAAGAATGTCTAAGGTAATACCTTGGACAATAAAACCATTGGTTTAAAACTTATAGATTTTATTTTCAAATTCTCTATTGAGAATTGGTAGATAAAACTATTAGGTTAAACCTTTTAGGTTTCTACTCCAAATTCTCTCACGAGAAAATGAGTCTCTACATTCATTAATTTAGGTCGAGGTATAGACTAGTCCAAATGACAAAGTCTATTTAATGAAGACAAATCTTTCAACGAGTTAGACTTTCCAATCTCGTTGACTAAATTCCTTGGCGATTATCGATGTCTCACTCAATTTATCGCTCATGTATCCACTTATCTCCAATGGGTAGTCACCCTTTGTTGGGTTTTTTATGTGACTAATCAACATTATACGCAGCAAAAAAACACAAGAAACACGCTACAAGATCCAAGTATGATAATATAATCGTTTAAATTAAGTGCAGAATTTATTACCTCTTACTTTGATGACCGAATTTCAGCAAACACCAAAAGAGCCCGGATTGAAATTTGATCCTTTTCTCCTCAGCTAATGCCGAATTGTTATTGACTTAGGGACTGCCAAACAACGACTCCCCTCTACTCTCACACACACACAAGATCAAATGGATAGGATCACGCGTGCTAGCACTGAAGGAAGCTTTTCAAGCCTTTGATGAATTCGAACTAGTGAAGGGCTAAGCAAAACAATTTTCATCCTTCTCTATTGAATGAATGTCGAACCTTCAAGCTAGAGCAAGCGAGAAAATTATTTTTTCTCTTCTTTTCTCTTGTTAGGTTATGGCTTGGAGGAAGAGTGAGAAAAAGAGAGTCACACAAAACCCTAGGGTTTACCTCCCTTATGTATGTCGAATATGCACCACAAAATTAGGGTTTTATTTTGAATCAAATTCTCTCCTCCCTTTTCAATATGTGGCCGGTTATACACTCCTAAAAAATACGAGACCAAACCTAATTGGAATTCACTTGTGTGCTGCCACCCTCTCATTGCACAAACCCTAGTTTGCACCCATATGTGGTCGGCCTTTCTCCTCCTAAAAAATAGGAGATTGCTTCTTGAACAAGTCCTACTTAAACAAGAAGTCTCCTTCATTCCCTTTTAATTATTTAACTAAACCTTTTAATTAAAACAACATTAGTAGGCCGAATTCATAATTCTTTATGGCCTAAAAATGAGTGTGCCGAATTCACCTTGATTCCACCTCATTATGTTTTAATCATTAACATAAACTAATGGCCCGACAAGAAAATTAGCATTAGTCCTAACCCAGACCTTTATCGTGTGCGATCCTTTAGATTCATTTAATGTTTGCAATAGACCCCAAAATTCATTTAAAGCCCATAAATCATAATTGATCTCTAGCAAAACATTATGATTACCCAAATTGAAATGAATGCCAATTACAAATCAACGTAACCTAAATACAATCTTATACAATCCTTTGCCTCCCGATATCTAAATTAGCATAAGGCATGGAACGGGTCACCCTTATTTATGCTAAAACATTTCCTTGATCTTTTAGTTATCCTGACTAAGTCAAATAAATAATAAAACTTATCATCTTATTTGGGTGTGTCCACACGGTACTCAGTTTCACTAATCAAGTGGCCAGTGATATCTTCTCTCTTCTCGAGAGGGGCAATCCCTTCACTTCACTCATGTTTCTTAGCATGACTATTGACATACCCAATCATACCCATACTTCCCATTCATTTACGAATAACGTTAGGCGTATGTCAAAGTATACCAGAAATCACCCAAGAATCCATAGTGATTTCAGGTCGAGGGATTCAAGTATAAGCATTGCATGAGAATATACTTATGAGCTTTCAACCATGTAATATTCTCATAAGCGGATCGATCCAAAACACTGTTCTCTAACATGTTCTATGTTCTCTGATTGAAACATGACCATCTCACAGAGCACATACTAGTCTTGGTTTATTGCCACTCTCATGATAATAATCGACTAGGGATATTTAGAATAGTAATTTTTTATGCTTCAAGGTTTTACTATCCAAATAACATATTTGATAACTTAAGCAGAATCAATATCCATGAACAGGAATAATAAAGAGATAAAACAATGCCTCTTAATGTATATATCAAATATAATATGGATACAAGGCATTTGGGGCTAGGGCTTAAACTAACAATCTCCCACTAGAACTAGTCTCAATCGGCCATTATCCTAAGCTTGAAGGATCTAACATGACCTTCATGCTTTGGCCTAGCTAACTATTTGGTTAGCAGATCTGCTAGATTGTTTTCTCCAGGAATCTTCCTATCTTCACATCTTCTCTCTCGACGATCTCTTGAATTAGATGGTACCCCTTGAGTATATATTTGGATTTTTGGTGTGATCGGGCCTGCTTAGCCTGTGCGACGACCCTATTATTATCATAATGGATTTCAATTGGATCTAGGATTCTTGGGACAACTCCTAATTCAGTAATGAACTTCCTAATCCAAACAGCCTCCTTTACAGCTTCTGAAGCTGCAATATACTCAGACTCTGTAGTAGAATCAGTGATGGTGTCTTACTTAGAGCTCTTCCAGCTTACAAGACCTCCATTAAGACAAAACACATAACCAGATTGTGATTTTGAGCTCTTCCTCTCCGTCGTACACTAAGAAGAATCCTTTAGTCCTTTGTAAGTACTTAAGGATCCCTTTCACAGCATTCCAGTGTTTTTCACCTGGATCCTGTTAGAACATGCTTGTCATGCTTAGTGCATGTATGGCATCCAG
>CAODLS010156725.1:0-11196 GCA_948243855.1 Flueggea neowawraea | reverse complement strand
TGACACGTCGTTTCTTTCCTTCACGCGGACGACTGTGCATACACGCAAACGACACGCCGTTTGGACCCAACTGCAGACGACCTGTAGTCGGATTTCCATTTTCTTTTCTCCCATTTTTCTTTATTTTTTTCAATTCTAACCAATTTTCACTTATTTTAATTACCCAATACACCTCAAAAATCATATTAACACCAAAAAATATTTACACACTAAAAATATCATTAATTAATTTAATGATATTTTAAATTAAAATTAATCCATAAAAAATAATTAATTCAAAAAAAAAATTTCAAGGGAAAAATTTACCCAAAATTAACCAAAAAAATTCAGGTTATTACACCAACCCCATTTTTTATTTTTTATTTTTCACATTTGTAAAAATTAATAACTTGTATCCCATATTTGTTTTAATTATTTTTTGATGAAATTAAGTCCAAGCCCATTTTTTATTTTTTACATTTGTAAAAACTAATAATTTGTATTCCATATTTTTTTAATTAGTTGTTGTGTTGATGAAATTAAGTTCAAACCCTTTTTTTAATTTTTTTTTCACATTTGTACAAATTTATGACTTGTAATTGTATTACATATTTGTTTTAATTATTTTTAATGAAATTATTACTTCAATTCCTTCAATTTTTATTAGTGTTTTTTATTTAAAATATGATAGAGATTATTTATATTCACAATTACATTTAACAATTGCAAACCGAAACCAAACTGAACCAAACCGGGGCCTAAATTGAATACAACAACATTTAGAAAAAAAAAATCTGATTCGAACCAGCCCAAACCAAAATCGGTCTAAACTGTTGACCGAACCGCCTGAAACCAGAACCAGAATCAAATCCCCCAGAACCACCCCTGAACGGTTTGGTTCAGGTTCCATACTCTCAATGAACCGGAACCGTGGCCGCCACTAGATGGAGCCTTGCAGATTGAAGCCAAAATTTATAATTTTTTGTGTCTTTTTCTTCCATGCCATTATTAAGTTCAGTTTCTTTTTCTTTGTGTTTTTTTTTAGATTGCAGCTGAAAAAGTAATGCATATTTCTAAGAATCAATTTAAACAATTTATATTTATTTTTTTCCAATTTTTTTGATCTTACTAATTTTATAAAGAGAATAAAAATAAAAAAAAAAAAGAGTTTTTTAGTTCATAAAAGTTTTACCCATCTTCGTAGTTGAATTTCAGTGTCCCAATTTCCATGGGCCTTGCTTATTGGCTTGGATTTTTACTAACATAGTGTTTTGGTATAAATAAATTCTTTAAAATTTCATAGAATTCATTTGGAAATCTAAATTTTGATGTTTGGTTTACTTTTTTTAAAAAACTCAATTCCAGAAATTGTAAATGAAAGAATTGAAAATAATGTAAAATTGTTCATTTGCAAATCCAATCTCAATACATGTGAATTGTAAATAAATTCCATGTCATTTTTTTTGGACAATTTTATTCATGCCATTTATTCTTATTGGCAAAATTGTACTATCCTCTTCACAACACCCGATGTATTCTTCCTCTCACTTTCCCTCCCAATTCTCTCTCCCCCATCTTTTTCTCCCTCCCTCCCTCCCTCTTCCTCTCCCTTTCTTTCTCCCTCTCCGTCACTCTCTCTCTCTCTCTCTCTCTCTCACTCTCTCACTCTCTCTCTCCCCCTCTCGTTTCCTCCCTCTAAAAAAATTTTTAATTATTTAATATGAAATTCATATTAAATTATTAATTTTTTAATCTATATTAAATAATTATTTAAATAATAAGCAAACAATTGCTGTTATAATATTGTTGTCATAATTTTGATTTGTATTATAATGTAAGTGTATTTTAGTCACAATGTACAAATAATTCTAATTTTTAATTCACACCAAACAAAGAATTCATTGAAAAATGATAGAATTAAAATTCTAATATATACTATACCACACGGTTCATTTCATTTGCAAATCTAATTCCTTATAGATTTCATTTACAAATGAAATGAAATTTATATTCATTTCACACCAAACATACTGTAAGTTGTAAGACTTGGATTTCTGATTGAGTCTAACCAATATCATAACAAATGCTAAAGAAAATCGAATTAATTAATAATATCTGTTCCATTTTAATTGTCACTTCTTTTGCACATGGATTAGATTGAGTATTAATTTTCTTTTTATATTCTTAATAAATATGTTTGAAAATTCGTTAAAAATACTTTTATAAAACGTTTTTGTTACAATAAAGTGCTCTAAAGCAAAAAAAGAAAGAAAATGAGATAAGAATGATTTTTTACAATAAAATAATGACAGTTTGTTTTGGAACACCTAAGAAGAGCGAACATTAAAAATGGGATAGACGCAGTCGATTGAATTCTTTGTTTTTTTTTTAATCAAAACTACGTGAATTAATTATTAGCTGAATATAATATTTCAAGTATGTGGGAATAGAGTAATAACTTGTAATGTCATGGCCAAGAGTTATTTTTAACAAATCAGGACGGAATTTAACACGAAGAAGTTGATTTACATCTTACTAGGTAATTAAGAAGAAAGGAAGAACCAACGGTGAGGAATGCTTAAGACAAATTGTTGGGCTTAGTACACAATGACTATCTTGATTATTCTGCTCTTGCATCTTGGGCCATTTCATGAATTCCTATACAACTTTATTTTTTCAAGTTCTTTGGGAAGATTACATTTTCATTTACTTGTGCTTAGGGATGTAAAAAATCCCTAAACATACAAACAACTTTATTATCGTAAAGTATTAGGCAGATAAAACAAAGAAGCCTATATCTATCATCATCACAAGAGGAAAGGAGTCTTGAATCTTGATCACACCGGCACATTCATCTCTACTCTAGCTATGCTGTGAGATGATGTAGTCTTTGGACCAAACTATTTTCCAGCTTTTTTTTCCCATGAAATTCGTGGTGCCCTCTTCATCTTTAGCCTATATTTCTTAGTTGTTCAAATTCGCTTTTTGTTAGTTGTTATTGGTATTACTTGCCATTTATTTGGTTCTGTATATCCTAATTACTCTAACATAAAAAAGACGAACTATTATATTGCATGTATTATAATTGATGTGGGATATGGGTCAGACCAGGCCTAAACTTTGGTCCACAGCCATTAAGGCAAGGAATACTTGACAAAAACTAGTGTAAGCACCGGGAATGCTAGGCTTTTAGCCGCTTATGCATAAGCCTCCCGTACTCTAGCCGCCCATGTCTTGGAACCCAAGACCTTAGCCGCCTAAACTTTTGGCGACTGAATTTCAAGTGTCTAGACATTATGTGTCCAAGTCGTAGGCGTTTGAATGTTAGGCCCTTAACTATGCTTGGAAGGCAGATTTTGATTGGAAAGGAAGGGTTACAAGGGATTTTATTTTTTATTTTTTTTGCATTTGTTTGTGATGAATGGAAAAGTAGAGGAGAAGAGTTATGAGGAGTTATAAAGGGGTTAGATTTTGTATTGAATTTAAACATATTTCTAACACTCCAAATTAGAGTATTAGCAAGGGTCGAGAGTGTTCAAAGAAAATAAAATATTTTTTACGACAATAATACCCTCAATGTAATATTGTTTCTTTCTTAATAGCAAACTCGATTGTCATTAGCTTTATTAGTGGCAACATATGTATAATTGAATTGTCCATGACCCAATAACTTGCCAATCATGTATTTCTTATCAAAATCCTTGTCATACCCAAAATTCTTTCTTTTCCCACATGGGATCACAACTTGCTTTCTTGAACCGGGTTTGTCCTTCACCTTCTCCTCCACTTTCTGTTGTTTCAGTTGCTAGCTCTTTATTGTCTCATTTCTATTATGATTGGTAGCTTGTTGCTTATTTATGGTGGTGGTGGTAGTGGTCAACGAGGGTCAATATTCTTTAAATCAACAAATAAAAATATGTAGTAATATATAATATCATAGAAACAAATTTGGAATATAATTAATCAATTCATCATAACCCTTCCATTCTAAACAAACACAATTAGTTATTAACCTTTCATTTGCGATCCTTTACGATCCATTCGTCCTAAACAAGTTAAAGTTTTTATAATCCATTTTGTTCCATTCCAATCCATTATTAACACTTCCAATCCATTCTGACCCCCTTTCCCAAACAGAGTTAAATCTTAAGAACTTGATGAAAGAGGGCTTTTTGGATATAGAATTCAAAGACAACTTGTCACTTTGAGGACCACTACCATGACCTAGGAACTTATTAGATAACAATGACCCACTGCCCTCTGGCATTAGGATATGTACCCAGTGCTTATAAGATGTGGCCTTCTCATAGCATAGAAAGAAGGTATGACCCTCTTAATGCATAACATATGGCGTGAAGGAAAACAGAATTCCCGCCTACACACCTCTAGTGTATTCATCAATGCGTTCTTGCCTCGTGGCAGATTCCACCATAACCTTAGATATATATATACAAACCTCATCTCTTCAAAAAAAAAAACTCCCATGTAGAACCTAGAAATCCACCATAAATTCTCTTTAATAAGCCCATCTATTGATCACCACCTTGGAAAAATGAACACTACATACCAGCTTAAAAACTATTTGTTAAAATGCTAAATCTTTTTATTTAGTCTGTTTACCTTTCTCTCATTTCCTTTTGTTTCTTTGTCCTCCCTCTTCTCCTTTTTTGCCACCTCTATTGTCATTCTTCTTCTCTTCCTCCCACCATTGCCACCATAACCTTCCTCTGCCTCCTCTGTCTTTCCTTCTCTCTCGTGATCACTCTTTCTCTTTCTTTCGTAATCTTCTCTCTTCCTCTCTCTACTTTGAATTTCTTATACCAACTCCATTGTCATTCTTCTTCTTTTCCTCCTTATGTTATTGCCACAACCTCCTTCCACTGCCTCCTCCTCTCCTCGTCTATCTCTCCCTCTTTCTCGCGATCACTCATTGTCTCTCTTTCAAAATCTTCTCTCCTCCTCTTTCTCTACGTTGATCTGTAGTCATGTCACTTGGAATTTTCGTTGTCGACTGTCCTTGACGAAGGATAAGAACTCCATCGATCTGGATTTTCGGTGGGAGTGGCAATTGCTAAGGGTAGGTAGCAGTGGCTACAGTTTGAAAACCCTAGTTGTACACCACAATGAAGGAAGGAAGATCTAGTGTTTAACAAAATTGCACGTTCAGTACTGAAATTTTTCAAAATTATCATATAGTCCCTAAATTTGGTTCATAGTGGACAAATGGTGGATTGTCCATAATAAGTACATCCGTTGTTCACCTAAATTAATAATATCGTATTGTTAAATGAAACAAATTTACAAATGGTGTATACATGGTGGATATTTTGTCCACCACATGTACACCTATTGCCCACCTAAAAATTAATAAAATCCTATTACAGATTTATAGATGGTATACTCATGATGGACAAATAGTATGTACACCTGTTGTCCCCCATATGTACACATGTTGTCCACTTAAAAATAAATAAAATCTTATATTGTTAAATAAAACAAATTTACAGATAGTGGACGTATGGTGAACAAATGATAGAGATTTTTCACCATATGTACACTTGTTTTCTACTTTATACAACTGAAATTTAACAAAATTTTAAATTCTAACATTTTTGAAAATAGTTTCTCTTTATTGGCATTTTTAGAAAAAATTTCAAACATTTGTCAATTCGCAAAGTTGACATTTATTTTTTTAGCATATTTGTACTTTTCCCCATTACCTTCCTTAATTTACAAACAATTTCTTTAGCAAAAAAAACAAATTTTTTTCCTGTATATTCATTTTTTTATTTATTTCGGTTTATATAAAATGGCAATTGATAAGGATCCACATTTTTCCTTCAATTTATATTATACATTTTGAAAATAAAAAAAGTGACTAGTAAAAAGTTCTTGAATATGTAACCTCCACAGCCTGAATCCAGAAATGGAGAGAAGAATTTTGTCACGCTCTTCATATTATTGAACAATGGTGAACCAATTTGCGGGGCAAAGCAAATAAAAACAAAAACAAAGAACGTCGATTGGATATCTGTCTTATCTTGAATCTGCCCTTTAGTGAATAAAAATCTTGATTTCTCTTTCTCCATGAAACTTGGATTAATTTAAAGAAGAGAGATAAGATCAAATACAATGTTCAATAAGTGGTTACATCAATACAATGAATCAAAGCATGCAACAAACACAATATGCACCACTGTGTAAGTGTAACTCGTGAGTCCTCACGAGTGTCACCAAACTTTTCTCTTAAAATAAATTCCAATATACATTTTATGACTCATATTGGACGTAAACTGCTGCCGTCTTTTTACATTTTTTAATTTGGTAAACAATACAAAAACAACATACACATTAATCCAAGTATCCTTAGTGGGTTGCAATTTGCTGCTTATTAATGGCAATGAAAACAACTTCGTATCTGTGAAATGATAATTTAGCCTGTAAAGTGTGGTTTCTTTCATGACCATAAACGCTTCAAGATTATGTTTTATATATACAACTATGTACATCGACAATATTTTATTGTTCGATTCAATATTTCCATTAGTTTATTAACGCGAAAAGAAAAAATGAACACCTAAATTATCAGCCTCCACTTGCATGTATAAACATATATATAGCTATATATAGCTGAAGGTATTAGGTTCTAAGAACGACATGGTAGCTGCATTTCTCGTCAAAGAAGTACTTTGTGAAGATATGATGGTACGTAAATACATGCACCGACATATCCAATATTATTGGTCTTGTTTATATGAAACATCAATTGGTGTTTGTTATAGCATTTGTTGTTACACGACTTCGTAGTACTTAAAGTAGAGATAATCAAAATAATTATAATTTATTCATAATTTAACAACTCGAGTTAACATGTAAATAAAAGAAATCATTTTAATTTATTCATATGTGTATCGTTATTCTGAGTATCATTTAGTAGAACTATTAGTTGTTTTGTTTTTTTTTAATCATGAAGTGGAATCTGTTTAAGTTTCATGTCTGTTTTAAGGTCTGTAATTATTTGATTAATGTTAATTCTCTTTAAAAAGTACTGGAGTTGTTCTCAGTTGTTTTTGTTATGTCCATTATTCTGTTAAACATAGTTATTGTGACTTTTCTTAATCTAATATTTTTAATACTTGTTTGATAATGTTGTCCATTTGCCGACAACTGGTAGAGTGATCAAGGGCTAAGGAAAGTGGTGTCCGATATCTCCTACCAAATTGAAAATTATGCAGCAGTTTTGGAAGCAGCAATTGATGAAGCAAAGCAAGTGGAATGCGAGTGTTGTGGTCTTGAAGAATATTGTACCCAAGACTACATCTCTAAAGTCAAATCGTCTCATTCGGGCAATTGGGTTTGCGGGCTTTGCTCCGAAGCTGTTAAGGAAAGGATGGCACGAGGTCCAAGGTTTATGGTAATGCAAGAAGCTGTCAGTTCGCACAAAGATTTCTGTCAGAAGTTCAATAACACTACTCGACTTAATCCTAAATTGTCTTTGACTTTTGCAATGAGAGACATAGCCAAAAGAAGCAATGAGAAATGTCGAAACTCCATCGGTACATCTATGTCGAGGCTTGCTCGAAGCACTAGTTGTGTTCCGAGGATTGACCTATAAAACAAAATCGAATATAGTGACTTGTGTTTTGATATTTTGGAATGTTTTTAAGCGTTCATGGTTTAAAACTTATTTGTAAAAAGTTATCCATGCTTTTCTTAACTATTTGTCAATTATTTGATCAAATCACAAATAGTTGAACTAATGTAATGTGCCAGCAATTTTATACTCTTTTTTGGTTTTGAACTATAAAGTGTTTAGCTATAACGTCCATTTTCTGGTCTATATGTTTATCTTACAAAGTCCTTTTTTTTTTTAACATGGAAAAGATTCCACTCTCTCATTCACTGTTATCAAGAACAAGAAAATTAGTAAGTTCCCTCGGCTGATCAATCACCCAAGAGCAAGGACATGCCCCTTGCTTGATTCTTCTAGCCACAAAATCCGCAGGTTTTTTTGGCTTGCGTACAAATCTAAACAAATTTACAACTAATAAATAAAGATCTAAGACACTATATATCCCTTACAAAATTCCCGACATCTTCTCTAAATGGTTCCTTGTTTGTTTGATTTCATTAGTCATAATGGACGAGTCTGATTCTACTTCATTCCGATAGCTTTTGTGATCACTTTTGCATGATTATTTTTCAGTTGTTTTGTTTTCTGATTGGTTTAGATTTCCATTCGATCCAAAACTCTAGAGAGGACGTGACCTAATTCTTTCCGTTACTCAACTATCAAAACCTCAATGGTTTAATTGAGTGAATTGACTCACAACCACCAAAAACAATAACAGATGAGGCTACTTCTTAACCAAAGTCGAACCCAAAATTTGAAGAATTGTTCAAGAAGGACTAGATGTTGATGACTTGGATAGTGTCCTCTTTGATAGAAGAAATCTACCCTACATCACTGGTTTGACATCATCTTTTGCAGTATGGGAAGCTCTGGCTAATGCTTTCGGTTCATTCTCCCAGAACCGGTAATTACAAATTCATATAGAGTTACAAGAACCGAAGAAGAACGGCCTTACGATCTTAGAATATTTACAATGTGCCATTATAGTTGGAACATTGGTAGTGAGTATCACTGTATCATTACAGTTTTAAATTTGCAACCAACGCCTGTCTCCTTGTAAGAATTACATGGCCAGTTTGTATAGCTCACGTATAATTAGCTAGTTGGTGAGACAATATCTTATCAAAGCGATGATCGGTAGTTGACTACCAAAGAAATGACCAGAAAAATAAAAAGTTATTTGCATTTACTACGATTTTTTCTTCACAAGTACCGGAATTTTTTAAAAATGATTTAATAGATTAAGTGTCAAATCGTGTAATTGTACAACTTTAGGGACTAATTGTGTTAGGCTTTAGGGCTGGAGACTGAATTTACAATTTTACAACATTATAGAAACAAAAACAATTTTTCAAACATAATATGGCAGTAGTTAGGGTTTTGAAACTTTAGTCGCGCCACTCCCTTTGTTGTCTTCTGCTCTCCGCGCCATTCCCGACGTTCATCTAACAACACCACTCCAACGCTGCCACCCCCATACGCCTTCGTCATTGTCGCCTCAAGCCACTGCATTCTTTGACGGTTCCACTAACATCGATCCCTTTCGTTTGTGAAGCATTGATTGAAGCCATCGATCTCTACGGTTATCGATATGTTATCGGATGGATCTTGTAGGACGGTGGCGGTAACATGTCGTGAATCGCGACGACAAAGTCGATTCCAACTTCGCCTTCTTTTTCACATCGGCCACTGGAGTGGCGACAGAGAGAGCAGGGAGAAACTCGAGAGATTTTCGACGAGATTTTGTTGTAAATATGAAACAGAAGTGACATTTTTGATATTTGGCATTCCTGGTATCAAAATATTTGCAATGTGGCATTGCAGATATTTAAAAACATGCGAATCTACTGTTTAATGTATCAAACAGTGTAATTAACACAACTTGTAACCAATATTAAAACTTGCTAATCTCTGATGGGCCTTGTGGGACAAGACTCTGCGGGCACAAGTGTATTCTGAAAAAATGTTTTGTTGTATTCTGTTTTTTTTTTAACCCAGAACATTTTGCTGTATTCATCGGGGCAAATCGTTAAATTTGTAATCTACAACTTGTCTTTATCGATTGTACCAGCTAGCCTTCACATACCCCTTTGTTGACCAGAACTTGAAAAAGCAAATCGTTTGATTCTGAGCCGATACTCTTGTCATCCCAATTAACTGACTAATCTTATATATGATTCATATGCATACATTATCATATTAATATTAATTTTGCGTCATTTGTACAGACATTCTTATGTATTCTTTCTTTTAATGGGAATAAGATGAACTGATTTACCAAAATAAATTAATTTTGCAACGCCCATTCATTCCTGAGTTAGCTATAAACATTTCTATATGTTCCGATGATGGAATGCCCTTTAAAGATGAATTGGTGCCATTTAGAGATGAATTGGTGGCATTTGTTTTGTGTACATTTATATTTTTTAATATGTTTATATGTATTATAATTTTACTAAATAGATTTAATTGCTTATTTTTATTATTTATTTTACCAAGCTTATTAAAGTGCAATCTTATTATTTAATATATACAATAAACATAAACAATTCCATTTCTTTCTCTTTTTAAGAAAAGATCCAACCATGCATCGTCCTAAGTCAGGTTTGAGAGTTTTAAACCATTAACAATTTTGATTTTGCTTAATTGCACTTACCACAGTTTGAACCAATGTCTTTATGCAACACAAAAAGCATGTTCGTCAATTGGTCTACCATTTCAATGATAAAATTCCGGTCACTTGACCTAATTTGAATGACTAAATATGCGCATTGTCAACTAGATCCAGAATTAGTCTAACTAAACAATTTTGACAAATAAACGTAAAAGCAAATTGGATATTCCAGTCTATGATTATCTTTCCCTAAACAGAGGAGAAAAGAGGAGATTATTCAAAACTGATGATAGTCTATTAACAACAACCGTAAAACCAAACGATAGCGCTAATCATCCTGATAGAGTCAAAGGAGCTCATGAATCCACACATATTTGGTGGACCTTCTTCTGTGCAATATAGACCTTCATGTTCATCATGAGAGCTATGCAGCAAAATTGTCAAAAACGGTCCCAATTTTGCAATCCCTATAAATACTTGTGCACATCAACCAAAGCAAAAGACTTTGTTGGTCCAAAATCTCATAGAATACGTGACTTCCACACGTGCAATGGAGCCCCATATTGATAGTGTTTCCATGCACTTGTTCATTTTTATCTTCTAAAAATCCCACTTTAATCTTGAAAGGAACACAGAAGATGGACCATCCTTTTTAAATTAAGATAAGACGTGGTTTGTTCTTGAACTTTCCTTCTTCTTTTTTTTCAAACTTTACGGTCACTATGATAAAATCAACTACCCTATTATTCAGTCTCTATACTCCACGAATACAACGATTAATTAGTAAGGCTAGAATTCTTCTGTTCTTATCTTGTTGGTAGGGCCAGTGTTGGTTGTTTATATTATCCTATTGAATGAGCCCAATAGGCTTTATAGAGCCCAAAACTGTTCTGTCTATATTCAACGAAATATAAAGATTGATGTTTATAACATAGGAATATTGTTTGATCAGTGATGAAATCAGAAAATT
>CAODLS010156707.1:0-38644 GCA_948243855.1 Flueggea neowawraea | reverse complement strand
GCAGTCTCCAGAATTTTTTGGTTTATCCTATTTAAGTGCACAACAACTAGTATGTTAATAATGGTCAATTCCATGGCATAAAAGAGGACTTTGGAGATCATGAATTGCAGAAAATAGGTAGATCTATACTTACCATAAAATTTATTGAAGATAACGCACGTGCGCAAGCTGAAATTTTAAGATCATTTGAGTTTCCGACAAAAGGGTGCTCAAGTAACATAAGGGCTGATCGCCTCTCAGCAGGATTTCTCCGCAAGCAACAGCTAAGGAAGTCTTTACCATCCGCAGACATTGTTTCAGGTATTGGTGGAATCTTGTGCAACAGCCGGAACATCGCTGCAGGCTGACACATCGACGGCAAATCGAAAATTAATATATGGTAGAAACAAGTAATATAAACATCATCAGTAGGATAATAAGATTAAGAAACAAAAGATGAGAACATCTGAACATTCATATCTCACAATTTGACTCTTGTTAGCAGATGATTGGATCCACTTAAACACATTTACAACATTTAGAAAAAAGTTCTTTTATTCTTCAAAGATAACAGTTTTCACTGTTCTAGTTTGATAAGACCAATTGAAGGAGTAGAAAAATTGATTATGATGGAAAAGGTAATTGTAGTATCCCAAACCTAGCTAATGATTTGATACCCTCCGTTTTAAATATGTTTTCTAGAGTCCCAGTATTTTATGTATTGTTGGGTAGATTTTTTTTTGGTGGGGGGGATGCTACAATGCACAACTGTCTTCCTTGAATAAGTAAATATAGCTTGCACACAAAAAAAAAGAAGAAGCAAAGAACACGATATTGAACTTCTGAAACCAAAAAATAACACAATGATGGACTTCTGAAGCCAGCAGACAGTTCTTTAAGGACTATTAGAAGATCAGATCAAGATGAAGTATGGATATGGACTCACAGTGACGGAGCCAGACCTATAAATTTATTGATTACATGTTAATAAATAATTTAAAGTCTCAAGAGTTAGATTATTAAATGTAGGAGAAAAAAACATTACTCTATGTAATATAATATATATTGTATAATATCATATACCATGTAGAAACTGTAAGAAAACCAAATATATTGTGTGTATGATATATCTCATATATGTATAAGTATTTTGGGGAGGGGTCCCGGGACCCCCATCCCTTCCGTCCCTGCGACTCACCCCATGAATGTCGCCCCAAGGAGGTTTACCAGTATACATCTCAATAATGGTGCAACCCAAGCTCCATATATCAACAGCCAAAGCAAGATCAGGATCGGCATCTTTCCGCATTACAGCTTTTATGACCTGCAACGACGCAGGGGTTTCAGAGAAAACGTGACAAGTTTTTTTCCAACATATTGCTAAAAGTTTCAGCATTAGGTACCTCAGGAGCCATCCAATGTGGACTTCCCTTCAAAGATAACTCGTATGATAGACCTGTAAGCTAAAGAAGAAAAAAAACAAATATCAACATCACAAAAGAAAAGTGCTCGACATGTTTTGCGAATCCAAAAAGGTAAGGCATCAAAAAGCTCACATGTTTTGCCATCCCAAAATCTGCCAGCTTAACAGTGCCAGAAGAATTAACAAGCAAGTTTGCACCTTTAATATCCCTGCAGAGAATAATTATAAAAATTACTAAAACTCCTAAGTTCTAGAACAACCTATATTGCTAGAAGAAAAATGTAGCAAGCTTCGAGCCTGTTAATTGGTTAACCATAGTCTCGGTGTAAAGTACAACAACAAACTTATGAAAGGAATCCTCTGATGATAATGAACAATACTTTTAGCATGGGAAATTCATCATTTATGGGAATATGAAAATTGGCTTACAATTGCTATTTGCTAATAAAGCAATTTAACTTATTAAAATACACAGCAATCACCTGTGAATTCGGGCCATTCTTTAAGGTGTAAAGGAAACGAAAACCTTTTAGGTATCTTGGGATTAATTAGAGGACTCCGCGAGGCCGGACTATGAAGCGGAGAGTAATCAGGGCTACGCACATTTCCAACATTCGAAACCCGTAACTCGCCGGTATTTGATCTTTCCGGACTAACGACAGGGCTCGGAAAACGACTCGTCGGAGCACTTCTTGCCCTAGGAGAAGCAATCAAATCCAACTGATTAGCTGCTTCGAGGGTCAGATCATTAAAGAGTCTGAACTGGCAGTGAGTCGGAGTCTTGTTCGACTCTGTGGGCCAACAATGAGGGGTAAATTCGCATGCATTTGATCTACGCGGACTAATCGGAGGACTCGAGAAACCACTGGTCGAAGCAGTTCTCGCCGGAATACTCAGTCGCAGATTGTAATTATTACTGTTCTCCACCTTCGAGTCGTGCGAGAAACTCCTATAATTACCCTCACATCTCGTCGATTTGGCGGGAATGTGATCCGAGCTATTCCTGAATATACAGTTAAATTTATTTTGTCGTTTTGCTATTTCAGTTCAATGTTAAATTCAGTAACGTCGGTAATCTTACATTCTCAAAACAAAACCGTGGTTTTCTTCGGGTGAACCGGGAAGGGGTTGGACCAAGTGCGAACCGGTAGACTCGACTCTCTTCGTCAACGAAGCGTCGGGCAGAGGAAGTGGTTGCGGGACAGCGTGCGACGACCAATGGTCAGACCGGGCCCGGATTTTCTGGTCGAAATCGGGCGAACCAGGGAGCGAACCGTAACCGGACAACTCTTCGTCAGTGACGTGTCGGAGCTTCCTCTGGCGTGTAAGCCTTCTTTGAGTGAAAGAAGATCGGGGCGGGTTATGGTCAGAATTACGAGGACTGCCACCGGAAATGTTAATATCAGTGGAAGGAGATGAAGGGAGAGAAGAGGAAGAGTAAAGTAAGAGTTTTCGAGGGAAAGGCATTTGGGAAATTGGAGGAGAGAGGGAATTAGTGGATGAGGAAGAGGAGGGTTCATGTGGAAGATTGAGGAATGGTGGTGGTGCTAGCTGTTGACGATGATGAGGCGCCATTGAAGGAGAGGGAACAGCTTGGTTACTTCTGAGTTGTTGCTTCGCTTACTTTGTATAAATTCTTCTTGTGCATTAAAGAGCAAATTAAAGTGCTGAATTTGAGTAGTCAACAGTTAGAATTGACCCCATAGTTGAGCTGGTTTTGGGTCCAAAGTCGAAACCCGATGGTTTCCATGGAGGGTTGAGTTTTGTTGTCGCCGAAATCGGAGTCAACAACACGACACACCCTTGTCAAAACGTGACTCGCGGAGGAGAATTAAGAGCTCTTCAGACTCTGGGCATGGTGATGAAGACCAGGTTTTTAGTTTTATTTAATGGAATACTATTTTAATGAACAGTGGATGTATTGATACTCTGTGCAGTGTTAATTTCCTTATGGTGTAGATATGTCCCTAGAAAACGCATATCTCAAAATCAACATCCAAATTCATACTGTTCCAGTTGAAAAAACAAAAAGGAAGGTCTCGTCTCATACAAATTCAGGGCATCCAACAGAATAAATCCTTTACAATCTCTCAGCCCTTCATTTTCCATCACTTTGCCTGAAGTATTTCAAGTCATACACACACATACTCAATCCAAACTCCAAAAAAAAAATTGCAGCAACACAGTCAAACACATTAAATTACTAGCAATATTAAGAACGGAATGAAACTTCAGTGCGGAGAGATGCCTTCCAGCATTCGAAACATTGGGTAGTTTCAACAATGGACATGGACTGAAAGTGATTCCGATACAAAGCGAAAGAAACCAAGAACTATATCATTAACTGCACAAAAGAACAAATCGGAAATTGCAAAAATGGCGAATCCAATCGGAAATTAAACACTTAAAGCATTTTTAACAGAACAGGCAACCTATATATCAAGACACCACTTTTAAGTTTCAATTAAAAATGGAAAACCAAAAATTCGATCACAGCCTCCATTATATATGAAATTTTAGTTGCCGTCAGTGTTATATTAGGGAATAATATAATTATAAATTTCATATTAAATTTTGAATTTTTTAATATAGTTTACAAAATTTAATCTTTTAAATATAGTGTAAAGATTTTTTTTTATATCTTAAAAATTTTTTCAATACATACCTACTTTTAACTCTTGAAACCTCTTCAAGTAAAAATAAATTGAGACAATTATAAACCAATGTGGTTTGACAGTGTTTAATAGTAATTTTTACTGAAATTGAAGAATTACAATATGATAAAAACTTTTAAGTGGCTTATTTAATTTAGCTTGTCAAGGAATTTGTTAAAAAATATATTACGCCAATCATCGTTTGTTGCATAATCAATAAATTTTTACATTGTCAAGGAATAATTATAAAAAAATTAATAAAGCAAAAAGTTGATCTTCCATAAATCAAATCTATTCATTCATCTCTAATTGAAATATTAACAAATTCAATAACCAAAATATACTTTACTATGACAATCAATTTCATTTTGAATTTATTAGTTCACACTACTAATTTTAGAAATTATGCTTATTTATGGAAATTAATTTTTAGGGCCATTTGGAAAATCAAAATTGATAAAAAATGTCGATATATAGAATTAGATAAAAACAACAGCAGTGATATAAAAAATAATGTAAAGATTTTTTTAAAAAATATACATTGTTATGGTAAATATTAAACAATATGTGTATATATAGTATTTATTTTTAAAATGTGCAATGAAAGTTCATTTAAAAAAATAGATTTAGTCTTATATTTTATTTTTATTATATTTTTTATTAATTACTATATAAATTGGTTAATTAATATAAATACCTAATGTAAATATATTTATTATTATTTTTATGACACATATTTATATGACACATGTCATATTAATAAGACATCAAATATCGTTCATTTAAAATGACACATGTTAATATATCAATGTATATATATTCTTTTATATTAATATATAGATATATAGATTAAAGCCAAGTGTTTATCCTAAGCCTAAGTTTATCTGTAGAGTCATCTTGCCGGTCAAGTATATATAAAAAAAGGAACTGAGTCGAAAGCTTTAAATAACAGCCAGATATAGTGCAACACGATTTCGAAAATTCCCACGACGTAAGTGAAGTGAAGTCTGAAGACATATTTTGATATGATAGCACCACGGACCGAACTGAAGCTATGGTTGTGGGTGTGAGCCAATTAATTACTAATGAATTAAAATAATTATGCTCTCCACAATATGTCTATTATTTGGACCACAACAAAGTCACTTGTGACCCCTAGTCACTCACCCATTACCACACATCTCTCCCCAAGAAGGCCCAATATCTGCGCCCGACATTGATTTTGTTTAAAACCAAGCGTTCTCTATTTTTTTTTAGAAAAAATCGCATAAAATAGTCATTTTTTAAAATATTAATTAACGGTATTTGTAAATAAAATAAAATTTATAAAAAATTAAATTTATAAATGAATTGAACTGTTTAGTATAATATATAATAGAATTTTAATTCTGTCATTTGTAAATAAATTTTTTATTTGATGTTATTTAAAAATTAAAACTTTTTATACATTGTGGTTAAAATATCTTTATATTTATAATACTAATTAAAATGAATTACTTTTTTAAGTAACACTTCAACCCATATATGTACCTTTTTTTATTTTTTTTCAACCCATATATGTTCAAAATAGAATACTTCATCGGTACCTCATAAATCATTATAAATCAAAGAATTCAACTAACCAAATCGAGTTTCACATCAAATTACTAAAACTGGTTAACATTAGAGAGCAAGAAAATCACTATCTAGTGAATAGGATCAAATTACTCAAATTTCATAAAGAGCACCAATAGGATAGGATACATTATCCATCATAAAGATTTGGTTCTACCAAACAATATCAATCTAAACTAGCATGCAAGAAAAAATTGGAAATTGATCAGTTTTATCTTTCCTAAGCCACACAAGGTTGCTCAAAACCAACATCAGATCAATGCTCCCAATGGAGAGATCCACATATTCATCACATAAAAGCTCAAATAACAACGAAAAACAGAACAAAACTTTATCAGAACAAGAAGAAGCTTCAAAATCAAGACCAAAGATTGAAATTTTATGGATACTCAGAAGATAAAACATCAAAAAACAACGACAAACGCTAAAAAAGCAGATAAAAAGAGTAAAAAATGAAAACCCACCTGGGTTACTGGACTTACTTCATTTGGTACTCCAATTCATAATCAACAAACAAAGTAGTGAAATGTAAGTAGAAAGGAAAGACAGATAAGTTTATCAAAGTTGAAAACTTCATGGCACTTCTCTCATGATGAGGGAAACACATCTCTGGAAGTAAAGAGGAGGAGAGGGTAATTTTGTCCACTAAAAAAAAAGATGGAATTAACTGAAGTTGGGGATTAATGTTTCAGTGCATAGGCCGTGTAGCTGGAAAAATATCCAGTTTGTCAATGAACTATATATAGTTAGTTGGTGCGATCATTTTATATACTAAGAAGAATTAAGATGAGTAGACAATTGAAACCCTTAGTCAAAAGTATATATTGCTTTTGTGTGTGCGATGACGCATTCAACTACGTAAATCCGGTCAATTGAAACTCCGAAATTGAATTCCGGTTATAACTGTAACCGTGGACTTCCGTGTGCTTTCTTTCCTTGCAAGAAAACGCAAGTTCCATATCTGCCATTATCGCAGATTTGTTTAGAAAATATTTTTCTCATTAGGAGCATCTACGAATCTAAGATATGGAAAATCAATGAGAAAGAATTTCTTGACGTGGAAATTCATCAACATTCCATCATTGATTGATTTCATATAATTAATCACATCTAATTTTTCTGAACATCATTAAAGTCAAGAGATTACACCAATAAATGAATACAAGTTAATAAACCACACACAATTTTCGGTCGGTTGAGAAAGGAAAATAAAATCCTAAAAAGGAAAAGAAGATATTATGGGTCTTATCAGTACCAACGATGGACATGAAAATCATGATTAATCATGAGACCATAACATTATTTGCATCATTTCTTGTCGCAACTTCACAACTGTCCAACTACTTGGAATTGTTCTGAGATTTCCTATGTAGCAACCATTTTGTGGCTATATATATAAGTATCAACAGAACAAAATTACATAACAAATTAAGAACGTCAGAATAATTTTCACGGTCTTCGATATCACACGTTTTCTCACGATGATCAGTTCCAATCTATTTGGTGGTGTTGTCTTTTTGTTCTTGGTGACTGCAGGACTTGCCATTGGTGTTGTTGCTGATGATGATGTTCCTTTTGCACAAAATTATTACATCTTGTATGGACCCAATAATGTCGAATTCTTTAATCAAAGTATGGAAGTTCAACGTTCATTGGACCAGTACTCAGGTACATATCTTTTTCTTCCTAATTTGTAATTACTCATTGATTATAATTGCTATAACATATATACTTTTTTTTTCTGTGGTGTATTGCAGGATCAGGATTTGGGTCAATCAACAACTACTCTTCAGGATTTTTTCAAATGAGAATCAAGATACCAAATAAGGATTCGAGTTGTTTTCTCACAACATTCTACGTAAGTAATTAACCATTATGATATCAACTGTGAACTATTTAGAATGTTTTGAATCAATAAATTAAAAGCAGTAAAACAATGATAATTTACATATATAATTGCCGGCTTAATAATGCAGTTAAAATCATATAGCAATAAACACGACGAGCTGGACTTCGAGTTCTACGGAGGCAACGGACTACCGTACCAATTACAGACTAATGTGTACGCAAATGGAGTTAGAGGGAGAAAACAAAAAGTGTCTCTTTGGTTTGATCCCACAGTTGATTTCCAAACCTACCAAATTTTGTGGAATCAGCATCAATCAGTGTAAGTATAACACAAATATACGAAAAACTAGCTGGTTTAATTTTGTGAATAAGTTTTTCAATGTTTTTGTTTATCTTGCATTCTTGAATTAATGCAAAATATAATATATATGTACATCTTGTACAGGTTCTTCGTGGACAATACTCCAATCAGGGTGTTCAAGAACAACACGAATATAGGGGTAAGTTATCCAGGGCAACCAGTGAGAATAGAAGGTACTATATGGGAAGCAAACTGGTCGTGCCCGAGGAACAAATTACCAGACTGGTCTCAGAGCCAACTACCAAGGATTTGGAGTCGAAGGTTGCCAATCTCAGAACCTGGGTGATGAAGATTGTTACTCCTCCAATTATTGGTGGAATGAAGCCAAGTATTGGAACCTTGATGCTGCACAAAATGAAGCTTATGAAGTTTGTGAGAAGCAAGCATTTGAGTTATGATTATTGCACTGATAAAGCAAGATATCCTAATGGTAATCCAGAATGCAAAAGCAATGAGCTTTAGTTGAGTTTGTTGGACAAGTTGTTTATTTAGAATAGTAGTCCTAGATATAGCTAGATCTTATATTCATCTAAATTATAAAGAAGGATTCTTTTCCAACAATACTCTTGTTCGTAATATCATAAACCAGTAAATAAAATACAGTTTAATTTATTTACATTGTCATTATATACATGTAACCTAATTACCTAAGCCCAACCCAAAAAATTGAATTGGCAGATTCAGATTTACAGTTGAGGCCATAACATGGATTAAGCATGGATTAGTCATCGAGTTAATTATGTTAGATGTCTTAATTAACATTTAAATTTTGAGGTAAGGAATACAAGGTTTCATAATCACTAAAATGCCAAATTTTTTGAAGTTCAGTTTCCAACTATTATTTTTTTATTCTTTAGTTGAAAAATACCACATTCAGTCAAACAAAAGTGAATTTCTCATCTCATTTCAGTATTTTTTTTCTCTCTCATCATTTTTCTCTCCTCCTCTCTCTCTCTTAGTCTCTTCCTCTCCTCAGTCAAACAAGCCCCTAGCTTTAATCCTAATCCTCACTAATGCCTCACCTTCCTTGCTTCCCTCTCTTTCTCTGTGTCATTGTATCCCTTTCTTTCATTCATCCCATCCGCTTCTGTTTTCTTCTTCGTTGCTCACTCTCGCTCTCGTCGTCGTCGTCACTCCTCGTCTTCTCTGTTCTCTCACTCTCCGTCGATCTCTACGGATTCTCCCATGCTCTCTTCTCCGTCGTCCTTTCTCTTCATCGATCTCCATCACTGCTCCCCTCTTCATTGATCTGCTCGTCGTCATCTCTCTTCACCGATCTCTGCGTCGTCCTTCGTCTTTGAGGATGTGATGCTACTGGCGGCCGCGACTAGGGTTCCAAAGTCCTAGCTGTTGCCTCTTTTTTATTTTTCTTAAAATTACGTAAATACCATTGGTTTTGTAAAAATTAAAATTGAGACTTGCGGTTACATTTGGAGACTACGAAATATATATATATAAACTGAAATTTTGAGACATTTGGATACATTTAGATACTATAAAAAAATTATATAAATATTTGAGACTTGGATACATTTTGAAAACTATCGAAAAACTTGTAAAAATTATATTAAAAATTGTTATTTTTGCTAAAAAATAAAATAAATAATATATAAATAATTAAACTTAATTTAATTATGAATTCATTTGGGGACATATGGATACATTCGGAGACATCGAAAAAATTGTATAAAAAGTTGTGGTTTGGAGATATTTGGATACATTTGGACACATTTTGCATAATATGAAAAAAATAAAGTTATATTAAATTTTTAAATTTAGAGGCATTTAATTTTAAAAAAATTATATAAAAAATTTATTCAATCTAATTTTATATAAAAAAATTGTAATTTGAAGACATTTGGATACATATAGATACATTTGGTTACATATGGATACATTTTGGATACATTCTGAAACATCAGATTTTTTGCGAAAAAAAATCTCAAAATTTATGTCAATTTCTCAGTCAATTAAAAATATGGTGTTTTTGCAATATGTTCCAAGCGTGTTTCTATTACTCAACATATGTTTGGTGCATGACAAAAATCCAATTCTAAATTTTAATTTGGTATAAAAATAAAATTTTGCCTTAGTCATCCAGTTTGGTCTTTTTCTACTCAAAGGCAATAGTAATGTTTTATGGTGTCAACAATTGGGATTAATGTTTCTCTGTGTTGGTGTAGCAGGAAAAAAATATTTACCTTGTCGATGAACTAGAGTTAGTGAGATGATCATTTTGTAAATTAAGGATTAGGATTTGTCATGCATATCTTTGTAGAAAAGTACATATTGCTTTTGCATATGCGCTGACGCATTGAACTATATAAATGCATACTAATTTGACTAGCAACATTATTTGATGAAATAAAATGCTGATGTTTAGTGTAAATTGGATTCGCCATTAGGAACCTAATTAAATTAGTGATGCGTTTTTACTATATATCATGATTTGTATTTTTTTTATAAAAGATTGAACCTTGAATCACGTCCAAAAACGATGACACTGCATTATAAGATTTCAGTTATCTGATTTGTGGTTTGATAGTGATTAGGATAATTAAAAAAATAAAATTGCATGATCCAAACAGGGGAACCATGTTATAAACCTTGGTTGCGAAAGCAATGTGTGTGTATATATATATATGAACCAACACCAAAAGAAAAACAAATCTTCAGGCTAGCCTTTAAAGACTAGAAGTTCTATATCGGCTACCTTATTTGTCACCGAATTGTTTAGAAATTCTTTTTCTGATTAGGAAGATTATGAATCTAATGGTTTAGTGAATTGAACATTTACCGTGATGCGGGATTTTCTGAATCTATAGAATAAAAGGAAATAATTATATGGATTTTTGACATGGAAATTCATCAACATTCCATGATAAATTGATTTCATGCATATAATCACATCTAATCTTCTGGACAACATTAAACTCAAGAGATTACACTAATAAATGTATACAAGTTAATAAACCACACATAATATTGTTGGTTGGTTGAGAAAGGAAAATAAAATCCTTAAAGCGGAAGAAAAGAAGATATTGGTCTTGTCAGTATCTATGCTGAACATGAAAATCATGACCAATCATGAGACTATAACATTAATGTTTGCATCATCTTATCTGATGTAGGAGTCAGACGGATTTCCTGGTTCCTTCTACCATAAGCATTGGGATATCATTTGGTGAGGATGAGAATGAGGCAGTCCAACACTTCTTTCTTTCTACGGAGTATTAATAGAACCAACATTGCTCTAATCCCGAAGGTTTCTAGTCCCTCTCGAGTGCAACAATTTAGGCAGATTGCTTTATGTAATTTCAGTCTCAAAATCATTACAAAAATCATGGCTAATCGTCTCAAGAAGTGGCTACCTTCTTTGATTTCTAGTCACCAAAATGTTTTTTGTTCTGGGCCGTTTAATTCAGGATAATCTTCTGCTTGCTCACGAGGCTTTTCGTGGTTTAAAAAAGAGCAGGATTGTGAAACAATATGCTATGGTAATCAAGCTTGATCTCATTAAAGCATATGATTGAGTTGAATGGTCCTTTCTGTTGGAAATTTTTTCTAGGTTTGGTTTTTGTGCTAAATGGATCTAATGGGTGAAGGAATGTATTTCAACGGTCCAATATTCTGTTGTATTAATGGGAAGACTACTCATTCCTGTCAACCTACTCGCGGAATTCGTCAAGGGGATCCTCTATCTCCCTACCTCTTTCTCTTCCTTCCAGAAGCTCTTTCATGCTCAATCTCGGCTCACCACGAGGCTGGTTTGATCAAAGGTTACTGGATTACCAAGTTTTGTCCTTCTATAATGCATCTTTTATTTGTGGATGATACATTGTTTTTTGGTGTGGCATCTGTGGAAGAGGCTAGGGCTTTCAAATCTATTCTTGACTCCTTTTGTCAGGCTTCGGCCAGGGGATTAGTTTGAAGAAATCATGCATTACTTTTTCTAACAATACACCTGAAGCTTTAAGAAGACAGATATTGCCATATTTTCCATATGCAATGTGCAGAACCAGGTCACACTTATTTGGGGTTGCCAACGGATTGGGGTAGGAGTAAGTTAAAGGACTTGGATTTTCTAAAGAACAAGATAGAAAAGAAAAAATATCTTTACCAATCGGGGCAGAGAAGTGATGATTAAAGCTGTCCTCTCAGAGATTCCTTCATATACAATGTCCTGTTTGTTGCTTCCAAAAACTTTCACAGAATGGGTTGATTCCAAATTTGGTGGGGGCAATTACGGCACAAATAGGAAGGTTCATTGGGTGAAGAAGGACCTCTTGTTCACGCCAAAACAAGAGGGAGGAATGGGGTTCAGACGTGCTGAATGGCAGAATCTGGCTTTGGTGGGTAAACAGAGCGGGAGACTCCTTACACACCCAAATGAATTGTGGGCGAAGGTTATAAAAGGGATCTATTTTCCTCATAACGACTTCTTGTCAGCTACCAGTGGTTCTAGACCATCTTGGGCTTGGAAGAGCCTGTTAAAAGGAAAGGAGGTCTTGAATCTGGGTTTGAGGTGGAATGTGGTAAACGACAGCAATATATTGGCCTGGGACACTCCGTGGATTCCAGACATGCCTAACTTCAAACTAGTATCTCAACCACCTCCTGGTAGAAGTAACTGTGTGGTTAGTGAATTTTTAAGAGCAGATGGATCCGGTTGGAATATGTCCCAGCTTCACACATTACTGTTTGAGTTTCAGTATAGGGCCGTTGAAACAATTCAGGTGGCTTCTTCAGCGGAGGATGGACCGTTTATTATGGCATTTCACTAAGGACGGGAAATATACTACCAGCTCGGGTTATAGGATGCTTTGAGAGAAGCAATGGCTTTTGAAAGAGCATTATGCTAGGTCATCCTCGGCAATCGATTGTAATTGGAAGCATCTGTGGAAATTGAGAGTACAACCAAAGATTAAAAATTTTCTTTGGCGGGGCTTGATGGATAGTCTTCCCACATTTACTAAATTACACAGAATTAACTGTGTTTCTTCTCCATTATGTCCAGTTTGTGGTTCGGAACCAGAATGCTTGACTCGTATGCTTTTCTTGTCTGATCATGCCAAAGCAACTTGGTGGGCATCCCCACTTTCTCTCAGGATTGATCGGTATCATATTGTATCTTTTAGAGGATGGTGGAAAGATGTAGTCTCAGGAACTAATAGCTATTTGGAGGATGACATTATTCTTATTGCCCATATTTGTTGGTCTATTTGGAAAAGTAGAAAAGGGTATATTTTTAATCAGTCTTCTCCTAATCCTTTGGATACTGTTTATAGGGCTACTCTTGATTCTCAGGAACAAATCTCCTGTCATTCTTTGGCTATTCGGTCCCTTGTGGCTACGGTGGCTAGTGTTCGACATTTTCTCTCTTGGCCTAAACCCCCTTTTGGCTCCTTAGCTATTAATGTTGATGCGGCTTGGAATTCGACTTCCTTAACAGCTGGTTGTGCTGCTATTTGTCGTGATTCCACTAGAAAAATAAGGGATGTCCATATGTGGAGATTCAAATGTAGATCGGCATTGGCAGCTGAGGCAAACGCCATTTTGGGTGGTCTTTTTTTGATTGGGAAACTACCGGTATCTTCTAGCATTTTTGTTCAATATGATGCTGCAACTTTAACTCCTTTTCTTTTAAAACAGAACGACGCTATCCCTTGGGAGATTGAGGTCACTTTATCAGATATCTTTAATATTGTTCAAAATGTGGGTACTGTGGAATTTCAGTGTATTTCTCGATTGGCTAATAAGCCGGCAGATTGGGTTTCCAAATTCTGCTTAGCTAATGGTTTGTTTTGCTACTTGGGGTTTTAAACCCCCCGCCCTTTCCACCTTGTTGTACTTTGTAACAGAGACTTATCTATTTGAATACAACGAGATGATTGTTGACAAAAAAACTTCCATATAAACACCAACAGAACATAACAAACTAACGTCACAATAATTTTTATGGTTTTGAATTATATTCACAAGTTTTTTCACAATGAGTTTTTGACTATTTAATGCTTAGAGAATTCTTACATACTTTTGGTGCATGTGTTACACCAAAAAATTTAACAAATGATACGTGAATTAATAAATATTATTTTAATAAAATAAAAATATTTATTTTAAAATTTATTAATATTTATTAATTTATTTAGTGTATATATTAAGATTTAAATTTTTTTTTTAATGTTGTTGTCTTTATGTTCCTGGTGGCTGCTGGATGTGGCATTGGTGCTGATGATGATGGTGGTGTTCATTCTGCACAAAACTATCACATCCTGTATGGACTCAATAATATCAACTTCTTTAATCAATAAATAAGGATTACTTCCTACAATACATTGGGTAAGGTGCAAATTTGACCTCAACGTTGAGGCTAGGAACAATTTTGATCTTAATGTTTTTTTGGCTCTTTTGCCCTTAACATTTAAAAAGTGGCCCACGTTTACTCTTCTATTAACTATTTCAGCGGCAAACAGAGCTCATTTTTCCGTTAAATCTGATGATTTAGCCATTAGTATTGACATGTCAGATTATTTTCCTCTCAAAATTTGACACATCGACCAATTTAAAATCAAATCAAATTCAGAAACCAAAACCAAAAGCCATATTGCTTACCTTACCCATCATAAATTAATAATTTTTTGGTTTATTATAACCAAGCCCAACCCAAAAATTAAATTGGCTTTGCTAGGGCACTCCATTTGCCTGCACAGACTGAACTGAAGAAAGACTTGAGTTAAGATCCAAGTCAACGTGGTTCCGGTCCGAACGCAACGTGCACATGAGAAGCCGCGAAGAGGGAATTACACGCTTAAAAAATAAAAAAATTGAACTAATTATGTCAGATATTTCAATTAAAATTTAAATTTTAATAATAATTACTTATAATTTGATAATTAGCTGAATAATAAAGTTTTAAGTTTAAGTTTTGTATATACCATTTTTTAAATACCAACTCTTAAAAATACCAGATTCATTGAAATAAAAACCAATTTTTCGTTTTATTTTTTCGTTGTCCTCTCTCTCGATCGATTCCTCTTCTTTTCCAAACAACTCCACTATCGTATTTTTTCTGTCCTGCCACCTCCTTCAAAACCACCTCTTATGTCCTCCGTCGTCTTCCTCTCTCTGTCGCCTGTAGTAGCCTTCTCCCTCCTCTCTCATCCCTTTTCACGAAGTCACTGAAATCGTCCAAGGCTGAGACGAGCGAAGATTGCGACCGTTAGAGATCTGTGTTGTTTTGAATCTGTTTACACCGTGGACGTCGACGTCGAGGAGATCTATTCTCTTTTTCATCTGCAGTGATTGAGAAAAATGAGGTGAACGGAGAAGAGGCGTCAGTTGGAGAAGGCGGCGGCATAACCCTAGCGGCTCTGGTTTCTGATTTGATGCAAAATTACAATAGTCCTTCAAATTTGATTGAAATTACGAAACCAGCTGGGGGTTGCTTGATTTGTGCAGGTGAATAAGCGGCCACAGAAACAGTATTTTTTTGAGAAGGCGACGTCGGTTTTACTTCCCCTGTATTTTTTTGGTGTGGAAACGGTGTCAGATTTGAAGGAGGATGCAATGATTGGGTTAGACTTCGGCAAATGTGTGTGTGCTCTTTTTTATGTGAAAGAATTTTGTTTTCGGAAGAGTGATGGAGTTTATGATCTGTTTTGTTGCATGATTGGACGGAGTGAGAGTTGAGAAAATAAAATTTTGTTTTCACAAATAGGAAAATTACACTTTTATTAGAAAATAAAATTAGAAAATAAAAAACCCTAACCGTCTGTTTTTTAGTATTGATTGTGATAGAGATCGAATTGGTGTTGCTAATGGTTGAATTTTAAAATTTATGTTGAAGATCGTTCAAAACCTACTGAAGATATTTGAAGACCTGTTAGAAACCTTATTAAATACCTTTGAAGACATCTTGAAGACCTTTAAAAATTTCTAAAGACCATTGTAAATTTTTAAAATTTTTTATATATTTTTGTGTATCAAATTAATTATCATTATATTAAATTATTTTTTATAAATATTGTGTAAATTAAATATCTTTAAATAAAATTTCTTATAAAAATTTGTGAACTCGAGATCTCTTGAGAAAGACCTTAGATTAAATCAAATTTATCATAAAAAAAATTAAAAACTCCATTCTGAAGATCCCGAAGACCTTTTAAAGATCTCCAAAAGACCTCTAAAAAATCAGATATTTTTTCTGCTAAAATTCATTTTTTGCAAAAAAATCAAATTTTCGCCAAAATATTGTAATTTCTCTTGAATATGATATTTTTTAACTCAATTTTATTTTTTCCGAAGTTTTGTAAAATTGAAATCTTAAATAGTATTTGTCAAAATCAGTGTTTTATTTTATTATAAAAGTGTGATTTTGACGGGCTCAAGATATAAATAGGTCATTTTTTCATATTTATATGTGCACGATTCTTTAAGTTTTGATATTTTGCTCATTCATTTCTTTAATTTTAAGCCAGACATGCATACGTGTCGCCTAATGTCTATATATCTGTTGTTTATATGTTGTTTAATTTTTTATTATAATTTTTTAAAGATATTTATTATATGCTATTTTTTTAATTGATATTAATTTTTGTTTTAGTTTTTGTATACATGATATATATAAAAAATGAAAATGAATGTTTTATTTTAAATAACAAAGATTTACATTTTTAAGTTTTTATTTTATTGTTATTTTATTTTCTTTATTTTTTATTTTATTAAATATATTGATTATGTATTTTTTTGTAGGTTTATTTTTTGTTTTATTTTCCTTTTCAATTAAAACTATGTTATATGTAAAAAAAAATCAAACAAGTGAGAGTTATTTGTAAAGATAAAATTAGCGCAAGTGCAAATTGGCTTGACCGTCTCCACTGAGACTGAAATCAATTTGATTGTCCTAAAAAATGTACAGATTGTTGTTTGGGTTTTTTTGTCCTTACGTTCATACAAAAACATACACAGTTTTTGGCAATAAACCTAAAGTTTTCGGATCAATCCTATAGAGTCTACTCCTACTCCTTCACTAGTCTTTCACTTTGTAGTGCAAACAACTAGAAAGTAAAGTGTAAGAGCATTCTCAACGGTAGAGATGGCCAAACCAACTTGAAATCGGTAAATTAGACCAAAATTAAATCTGTCAAACCCGTTGAAAACTAGATTCGGATCGAAATCGTGAATAATACAGTAAAAATCGGCAGTTTAAGGGTTGATTCTAGTTCAGAGGTACCAAAACCAGTGGAACAGACGGTTCTAACGGTCAAAATAGGCAGTGCCAACGGTCAAAACAGGCGGTTCCAACAGTCAGACCGGTTTTGACCGTTGGAGTGCACTGTGCAAGGACACTTTCCCTTTTTTTGTTTCTTTTTTGTTTTCTTTCAATTTTTTCCTTGGGCCGAACCAGACCTGAATCGGAACCGGCGTTTTAACCGGTCAAACCTAAAACTGGACTGAAACCGTCCCAAACCAAAGAGCCACAGTCTGGTTCAGGTTCAAACTTTTGTTGAACCGGAACCAAAGGTTCATGAATCGGAACCGGCTATTCGTGAACCGTGACCAACCCTACTCAACGGTCTTTATTTAATTTAATTTTTCTTTATTATTTATTTAAAAATTTTAAATTTAAGAGAGACTTGAATGTTTTTATATTTTTTGATGTAATAATAAAATATCAATAAATAAAATAAAAAAATAGATTAAATTTAATTTTTTAAATAAATAATAAAAATTAAATTAAATAATATATTTTAATTCGCTTAAATAGATAGAGAGAGTCTTGAGATGCTTTAACGTCTTTTTATTATTCTTTTTATTTCAGAAGATGACTAGTCAAAAGGGAAAAAAGAAAGAAAAAGGTTGATGGCTATTCAGGATGACCAGGTACACTATTGTCATTACAAAAGTCAATGAGTCTGCTTTCTAAAACATATCCACATTATTGAGCAATTAGTCAAATTAGAAATGCATTACTAATAACAAGCTTGGGTCATCATAAGTGACGAATGACTGGATCATCTTTTCTTTGATTCAAGTTCAACACCACCACCACGATATTAGTACAGCGGGTTTCTGATTCTGTTGTCTCTGACCTCTACCTAATCTTTTCAAATGACGTTAATTTAAGTTTTAAATTATACTACAAAAAATATTAATTTACATGAAAGAAATATGGATAGAACCCGGGAAGCATGACATAGTGGATTAATGGTATAATTCTTCAAAATTGGTGCGAAGAAGCCTGCTTTCCACACCGATTTGCATCAATGCATGCAATCACTCGCTTTACTCACGCCCAATCAAGGGATCATTTTTTCTATAATTATTTTTTACAACCGGATAGTTACAAATTTTTTTGTAATTTTTTTTATCAAGATGAAATATTCTTTATCAATTTGTAACTTTTTCTTATTAAAATTATAATTTTTTTTAATATATAAATATAAATTACTAATTATAAAATTATAAATTTTAATAAAAAGATATTACACTTTGATAAACCAGATTTATAGCAAAAAAATTATCCCCCAATGAAGTCCTACTTTTTTTTTAACGTTAATGCAGCTAAAGCCAAAAATTCTGGAAGAAAGCGAGCTATTTTTTTGCGGGGTATTGTTGTAATTTAAACTGTTATTGGGTATAAAAGAAAAAGAAAAAAGGATTGAGAAAAACAAAGCCTGACAGCCGCCAAAATGGACGTAACAGACTTCGTCGGCGAAATAGCAACAGAACTCCTCAAACAACTACTCGGAATATCAACCAAAGCTTGTGTCTGTAAATCCGCCGCCGACTCACTCATCACAACCATCAACCGCCTCCTCCCCATCATCGATGAAATCAAATTCTCTGGCGTCGAACTCCCCTACTCCCGCCAGCGCCAACTCGACGAGTTCTCCCAAGTTCTTCGCGGCGGTTTCGACCTTGCCAAGAAAGCCAAAAATTCCAACCGCTGGAACGTCTACAAGAACCTCCAGTTCGCCAGGAAGATGGAGAAGCTCGAAAAGAACATTTCTTTGTTCATCAGTCGGGCCGTGCCGGTACATACTCTTGCTGACGTGCACCACATGAGGGTCGAGGCGGCGGAGAGGTTCGATAGGTTGGATGCTGCCACGGTGAGGCTGGAAGAGAGTCTCGGGTCGTTGAGGATTGGGATGAGAGGTGGTAGTTGTAGCGGGTGGATGGAGGAGGAGGTGCGGAGAGTGGAGATGGAGAAGGAGAAGGAGAAGTGGGAGGGTAGTTTGGGAAATGTGGTTGGTGTTGGAATTGATGTTGGGAAGAGGAAAGTGAAGGAGACACTTATGGGGAGAGAGGATTTGGGTGTTTTTGGGATTTGTGGGATTGGTGGGTCTGGAAAGACTACTTTGGCTAATGAAGTTTATAGAGATCCCCAAGTGCAAAGTTAAGTTTCTTTGCTACTTGTTTCTTTTTTTGTAAGTTTATAGAGATCATCAAGATACTACACCAATTGATCCCTGAAATTTGTGTTGTTCTATAACTGATGCGCTCTGTTGGTTATTTGCAGGTTATTTTCAGGGAAAGATTCTGTTTCTGACAGTTTCTCAGTCTCCGAGTTTGGACATGTTGAGAGCAAGAATTTGGGGTTTCATTACAGGGAGTGATGGAGTGGTCTGTAGTAATGTGTTGACTCAATGGAACCTGCAATTCGATTGGAGCATTAGGAATCGAAAATTGGTTATTCTTGATGATGTATGGTCATTACCAGTTCTGGAACAGCTGATTTTTAGAATGCCTGGTTGTAAAACTGTCGTGGTTTCGCGTTTCAAGTCCCCAACAGTTGTCAGTTCTGCGTATGACGTGGAATTGTTGAGTAGAGATGAAGCGACTTCCCTGTTTTGTCACTCTGCTTTTGGCCAAAAATCAATCCTACCCGGTTTTGATCCTAACTTGGTGAATCAGGTAATGTAATTGAATTACTTTTCTCTAATTTTGCTGTGACACTTGAAAGGCTTTGTGTATACTTATTGCTTCATGGGTTTTAATTACAGATTGCAATGGAGTGTAAAGGTCTTCCTTTGGCTCTCAAAGAGATTGGAGCTTCTCTGAGGGCCAATCTGAGATTTACTGGGCAAGTGTCAAGAAGCGATTGTCGAGAGGGGAATCTATTTGTGATTCCCATACCATGTTGGTGGATCGGATGGCAATAGGTATTCAATTTTTGGATGAAAAGGAGAGGGAATGTGATGGGTTGAGGAATAATAATAGCAGGCCTCCTATCAAGTTTCAGTATGTTAGGAGGAAGAAATCAGGCTTTCAACGAGCTGGATCCGAGTAATGGGCTGCTTAGACAGGTTGTTTGTATTTGCTGATTTGTCGAACTTAGAAGATATGAGGGGAGGGAATGGGCTGGGGAATGAGGCAGGCATGCTCATTATGACGAATTTGTTACGGGTTAGTGGGAGAGAATGCAACTCCTCTAATTGCTGCTGGGTCATCAGAGTTTGCTGATATTGTAAATATCAATAAAGTTCCTTTCTTCCTCATTTCATTCCTGTTTGCTTCTTTTTTATCTTTGATTGTTTTGTGTGACGGGTTAGGAAGGATTGATCCTATCAATTTGGTATCAAAGCAACAAGCTCCTGATTGTGGGTTATGCCAATAACGAGAATGAATTCCAGGATTGATGCATTAGAAGCGGATGGCATTAGTCATTGACATGTCAGATTATTTTCCTCTCAAAATTTGACACATGACAAATTTAAAACCAAATCAAATTCAAAAACCAAAACCAAAAGCCATAGTACTTACAAACCCAACCTGAAAAAAAAAATCCATAAAATTAAACTATAAACCCATAAAATTAAGCTAGATCTTTCACTTCTTTTATCAAATGGATTTAAACCATGATCAATTTTTTTTCCAAAACCCAAATGATACCTCAAATTTTTAAAACCATCCATATGATTTTTTCCCATCTAATTTCTAAAATTCTCCAAACCTAATATATCAGTTATATCCACAAGATTTTCTATATTCCCAAAATTCTCAAAATGCACCCAACTTGTCATCTTATCCCTTTTTTCCTCCACTGAATTTTTACAATCAAAATTCTGAAATTTTTACTTACCCTTACTTTCCACCAAAATTTTCAACTAGTCCACCATTAGATGTGATATCTCGCACTTCAAATGCATCAAATCCATGTTCGTTGTCTGATTCTTAAACCCCCTCAATATCTGTTCAACCACAAATTGAGAATTTTAATTTGGCTGAATTGCACAGTGTAGATAGGGGCAAAAAAAAGTCAATCATGGACACCGGAGGACTATCGAATGCTCGTGCAAGTGTGGAATACTATTTCAACTGACAGTGTTGCTGGAAACGGACAAAGCGAGAATGCATTTTGGAAAAGGATATGTGATTATTTCAAGAAGCATAAAAAATCTGGTCCATGTACAACAGTCAAGCAACATTGGTTTTGGCTACTTCCACAGGTTAATGAATTTAACTAATTCTACAACCGATTGTTGGGTGAACATTGAAGTGGTTGGAGTGACGACCAAACAAAACAACATGCTCTTAAATTGTATTATCAAAGTCGGAGAAAACATTTCACTCACGAGCACGTTTGGGTAATAGCAAAAAATGATTCGAAGTGGCAACCTGTGATACCTATGTCTAGGTCATCCAAAAGGATAAAAAATGTCACGACCCAAAATTGGACCATAACCGACGTACAAGGGGAACCGTCTGTGGGAGTTCGACCCATCTCACACAAGCATCAGAGAATAGAGTATTCATTTTAAACTATAATAAAGAAAAATAACTAAAAGATTTTCTTATATAAAAATAATTCCTTATAAATAGTAAACTTAAGTATATTAATATTTCAAATATATAAGAAAATATTTAAAAATAATTTCTATTAATCAATATAAACAATATATTCATATACAAACATAATCCATGAAAAATCCAGTGTGGAGCAACTAATACAAAAGACAAACTAGGGCCTGAGAAAAAGAGCTTTCACCATTGAACATATAGCCTTATTGAATATTAAATGGCTACTATCAACAGAATCACCTAAAAAATATTAAAGAGAAAGGGGTGAGTAAACTCAATGAGGAAACGACACTCTAAATCGCCTCCAGACATAAACCATTTTGAAAATATTTTCAGAAAATACTTCAAACAACTATATGATCAAATACTGATAATATACACTCGTATACATACAAAAAGTAATTCAAAAATTCATTTTAAAATCTTTTGCATACAAGGCAAACAACAATCAGTGAAACGGTTCAAAGTAAATAAATCAGATAAAATATTTTATTTCTAAAATATTTACTGAGAATGAAACATTTAGAAACTTAACAGGATCAGATTTAGATAGGAGAAGTCAAAATAAATAGAGATTCAAATATGTATAATAATAGTTCTCAAAATACATTTGCTACAACATTTCCAAAATGTTTGCAACCAAAATAAACAGCATACGATCAGGCGATGTCATTTTCAAATAATAATATATATATCATATATATAACATGTCTAATAGTGAGTCTAAATACAGAAGTGGTTGTGCCACTGAATAACAAAATCTGTAAAGAACAGATGCAAAAGTGACTGTATCACTGAATACGTGCGTCTGGACGAACACATAGCTACTGTATTACTCATGTAACAAGGACCTTCTCAGAGCAGTGGTATACCAAAGATTACATTTAACCATATAGCATAGGCGTTCCAAGTTAGAATATTTATACAGAAAACATATATATAAATATATGTTTAAAACCAACAGGCATAAGAATCAAATAATTATTTTATAGAATATATATATATATATATATATATATATATATTTAACATTTGTTTAAATGTATATATCAGAAATCAGATACAAAATATTGAATAATTTTAATTACTGAACATAATTCTTATTTCAGAAAATATACTTAAATCCAGTTGAAAACTTATTACAGAAAATATAATAATTTCAAAAACAGAATACTTAATACAAGAACATACTTAAAACCAGACATAATACTTATTTTAGAACAAAACATTTATTTCGAAAGCCAAATAATTTCGAAAGCAGAAAGTATTCTTAAATTCCAAATAGAATACTTATTCTTGAAAATATAATAAATTTAATAAATAGAATACTAATTTCAGGAAAACATAATGATTTCCAAAACTGGTTTCCATAACAGAGATTTCACATAGTTGATAGGTTGCATTTTAGGCATGATTTATATTGTATTCTATATTTGTTTTGTATTATAAATTGTTATTATTTGTGTCTTTTTATATTTTTATATCTCTTTAGTGTTTTAGGTGGAATATTGGTGAAATATGAAGAATTGGAGTTGTGTTTGCACATTTCAGACGAAAACTGCATTTCTGCGTGACCACGTCATAATTGACGCGTGTTGACCAAGTTTGACCACGTGCATTGGGCTGCATGCCAGACTTATGGGCCATGTTTTGGATGTATTTTGAAGGCATCTAACTCAATTTTGCTATTGGATCAAAATAATTAGCTTTATTATTGTTTTTATTAGTTATTTTGAGGAGATTTAGGCTTTCTTAATTAGGAGATGTATTTAAACACAACTCTCTCTATCCTCTTCCATTCTCATTCATGCACCATAGAAAGGTAGTCGCCACTCTCTTCAATTTTGTGTGTTCTTCCTCTAAGCATGTGTAACTAAATCTCTTACTAGTTAAGGTATTTCGAAGTTCAATCCATTGATGTTGTGAGACTTTTGTTTTAACTGTTATAAATTAATTCAAGTATCTATTCAGTTTATGTGCTTGGGTTCCTTTATTATTATTGTGATTGATTAATTGATTGACAAGGTCCGTTGGTTGATTAATTGAGATAATATATTATTATTCAAAATTGATGGTGCGTTACGTTAGTCCTAATCTAGGTAACAAATAACGTGAATTTATGTGTTGGACATTGTTCATTATTATGGAACTGAATAATCTGGTTTAAATGAATCACGATATTTTTTATTTTACTGGGTAAGATAGAGGTCTTTAATTTGTAATTTTGTCATAGATTAAACATTGTCAGGGTGTCCCGGGGGTTATCTAGTGGTTAGAAAAATAGTCTGCAGGGCGTCCCGGAGCTATCGAACAGGTAAGAAGGGATTGGTTAATTGAGTGTGTCACCGTTAACTATAACTCTGTCTACTTGAATGCTTAATATTCATCTTCTGTGTCTGTGATCGACTAATTGGATTGAACGAGGAAGTACCTTAACTGAGTTTTTACTATTATTGAATTTCTGTCATTTTCATTCATGTTGTTTTATTTTTCTGTTGTGCATTTTTAATCTCTGTTTGCTCTTAACTTCAGCTTCACCTTCACTTTTATTAATTCATTTTACTTTCTGTTTTTGGCAGTAAATAATTTTTCACCGGTCTTTATGGATTGACCATGCTCACTGCTTTACTCACATTTTACTGTTTTAAGCAGATTAATATTATTTTGATCGGTTGACGACCCATCAAATTTGGCACCGTTGTTAGGGATCGGTGTTTCAAATTTGTTTATTTGCCTTACTACTAATCTTTTATCTTTTCTGTATGCGCGTTTGTTTGTCTATAGATAATCTTTTGTTTGATCCTGAGATAGAGAATATTGCTAAACAGTTGAGGAAATAGGCTAAACTTCGCAGAGCAAGAGCTTATACATCACCAGTAGCTCAACAACCCTTATGCATACAGTATCAACCTTTGGGTGTTTTGTTTGAATTGAAATCTGGTTTGATACAGCTTCTACCGAGGTTTCATGGTGTAGAAAATGAAGATCCCAATAAGCATCTTAAAGAGTTCCATATTGTTTACTCCAGTTTCATTCCTCAAGGCATACCCGAATATCAGATCAAATTGAGGGCTTTTCCCTTCTCACTGGCTGACCGAGCTAAGGAGTGGTTGTTTTACTTGCCACTGGGTTCGATTGATACTTAGGTTGACATGGTCAGACTGTTTCTTAAAAAGTTTTTCCATACTTTCAAAGCTGCAAATTTAAGGAGAGAGATCTGCAATATCAAGCAGAAAGGTACTGAAATCTTATATGAATATTGGGAGAGATTTAAAAGGCTTTGTTCGAGTTGTCCTCAGCATGGTATCTCTGAACAAATTTTGATTCAGAATTTTTATGGACTTTTACCACTGGAATGCAGGATGCTAGATACTACTAGTGGAGGGGCGATCATTAGCAAGACGACTAGAGAGGTTCAGTCATGGTTGCAAATTCTCAATAGTTCAATACAAAGGCTGGAGTCAGTATAAGGCATGTTAATGAGGTAAATACTAGATCCTTTGATCCAAGGATTGATGATATTACTAACTTGTTGCAGCAGACTGCTACTTTGATGAATAAGATGGCTACTAGTCAATGACAACCTATATATAAGGCACAAGTGTGTGGAATTTGTGGAGTGCAAGAAGATCATCCAATTGACTCGTGTCCTTGTGTAGGTTTCGAAAAAGAGAGTCGCCACCAATCTTTTTTTTGAGGTGTGATTGGCCACCTAAAAATTAAAAATATGGTCTGCGTTTAAAGAGGGTTTGAGAGTATGGTTACTCGTAGGGAAGAAACTAATTTCACCCTTATGACGTCCGTTTAAAGAATGATACCTCTAATTATGTGTTAATAATCTTTGATTGGAATTTTTATTAAAATGAATTTATTTATTTTATTGGGGAATTGGGTTTTTGGGGAAATGGACTTGAGCTTAGGGTGATATCTCAAATGCCTACGTACGTGCATTTATATACGGGGTTGAACCTGAACTAGACTGTCGCTCCACGGTTTGGGGCGGTTTCTGGTTTGACCGGTTAAGCCCCTTTTTTCAATTAATTTTGTAATCATATTTTATCCCGTTCCGTTTTTCGCTTTGATATAGATATTCTCTTCTAAATCTTAACTACATTTCTTTTAAACATGGAGGGAATTTTTACAATGGAAAAAATAAAGATACAAATCATTTTCATTCAAATTTGAAAATGCTATTAGTACTATTCATTTGGGGTACAATGGTTTACAATTTTTTTTAGAATCACAAAAATAATTACAAGTGAATTAATACAAGTACAAGTGAATTAATACAAGTATAATTGAATTAATGCAAGTACAAGTGAATTAATACAAGTTAATTTATACAAGTTGAAAAAAAAAAGAAGGGCTTGAATTTAATTATATTAAGTTGCCTACGTATCCTCTCGGGGTTTAGAACAACCAAAGCCCACGTCATTCTCTTATCTTTATGAAATTTGACACCCCACTTACCTAACTCAAGTCGTTGGAGTCGAAAGTTGTCTTTGTTGAAGCGTCATTAAGGAACTCGTTGGATGATGATGATTCAATGAGTTGATCTTAAGTCCTCTCTTTTGCCATTGACAAATCATCAACGTAAACTTGCCCTCCCAATGACTCGGGAGCCAATCTTGATCTCCTTGGGTCTAGAATGTTGCATCCATTACTGAATGTTTGTTCTACCTAAGCACGTCCACTGTTCACAAACCAGCCCTTTAGGGGTTGAACCTGAACCAGACCATGGGTCCACGGTTTGGGGCGGTTCTGGTCCAATTCTGGGTTTGACCGGTCAAATCGATAGTTCTAGTTCGACCTATTTATTTTTTAAATTAATTTTGTAATCAATTTTTTAAATATTAACTACATTTGTTTTTAACATGGACGGAATTTTTACAAATGAAAAAATAAAGATACAAATCATTTTCATTCAAATTTGAAAAAGTTATCAGTACTATTCATTTGGGGTACAATGGTGTACAATTTTTTAGAATTACAGCTATAATTACAAGTGAATTAATACAAGTGTAAGTGAATTAATACAAGTCCAATTGAATTAATACAAGGTAATTTATACAAGTGGAAAAAAAAAAGAAAGGCTTGAACTTAATTATATTAAATTTCCTACGTATCCTCTTGGGGTTTAGAGGAATCAAAACCCACGTAGTTTTCTTACCTTAATGAAATTTGGCACCCCACTTACCTAAATCTAACCGTTGGAGTCGGAAGTTTTCGTTGTTGAAGCGTCATTAAGGAACTTGTCGGATGATGATGATTGAATGAGTTGATCTTGAGTCCTTTCTTCTGCCCTTGACCAATCATCAATTCAATGACTCGGGAACCAATCTTGATCTCCTTGGGTCTAGAATGTTACCTCCATTGCTAAAAGTTTATTCCATCTCTACTATAAAGGCTTGAATAGCTAGAACTTGGAGTGCAACATTTGCTAGTGTTGGAAACGTCATCCTATGTTGTCTCCACTACTCCAAAATTTGGAAATCTTCATCAAACTCAAAAATAGTGGTTAGATAAAATTCAGCTCCGAATGGGAGTTCGAAGTAGAACTTATTAGTTTCTTCGGCCTATCCGCTAAAAATTTGGTTCCCCATTTCAATGAGGTGGAGGGGGTAGCGGAAGTGTGGACGAAGTGGATTCATGATTTGAAGTTGAAAGAACACAATAAAATTCTAATAATTCATTTATTAAATGCCTAACTCTAGAAAAAATTTTCAAAACATCAATATCATCATCATTCGCTAATCCTAACATTGTATAATAATTATCCAACATTTCATGCAATAAATTAAATTTAGATCTAGACCTAGGATAAAAAATAAATGCAACAAGTTCAATTTCAGAAATAAATTTGAAATAATTTAATAATTTCAATTTCATTTGAAGGATGACGTATCTAATTTGTTTGATTTTCTCACCCTCTATAAACGCACCGGCTACATATGCTTGTCCCACAAATTCATGTGAAGTTGATCTATAAACATGGCTAAAAGTATGAGTGGCATCATTAAAATGTTTTAAAAATCTTCATAATTTTTTCACAAATATTCCAAGTATTTGGTAAAAGATTAACATTTAGAATATGTTGAGCGGAAAAAGAATAGAATAAATTTTTGTAATCAAAAGATTGATTAAGTAATTTAAAAGTCGAGTTCTCACGATTACAAACATCTTTTGAAAAACGTTTAGATTGTTTACCATTTTGACTATAAAAATTCGTCCAATCTCTTGCAATCCTAGGATGCACCCAAATATAAAAAAATAACATCTTCTATTGGACTTATAAAAAAAATTCATTGCTTATAAACCATTTTGAACACATAAATTTAAAACATGGCAAACACATCAAAAATTTGGTTGACAAATTGATTTTAAACCGTAAATAGAAGCATTACTAGTTGATGCATTATCAAATGAAATTGGAAATATTTTCTTAACCAACCTATATCCCCCTAAAATTTTATGAATTATTCTACAAATGTTTGTTGCAGTATGAGGTTCATCAAAATATCAATATGTTAAAACTCTTTTTTGCATTAAAAATTTTTCATCGACCCAATGACATGTAGAATGCATGAGTTTGAGTATGATCACTCCAAATTTCACTACAAATGAAAACATGTATATCATTTTCTCGAAAATATTTTAGCAAATCTTTTTTTTTTGTTTTTCGTACAATTTTAACAAATTCCTTTTAATCGTATTTCTAGGAAATGTTTTAAAAGCCGATTGACAAAAATTTTTAACCCATTTATTAAAACTAATTTTTTCATCAAAACTAAATGATAAATGATTTGTGGCAATCATTTCTGATAAACCAAGACTACATTCATTATGATCATATCGAAATAAAGTAGGATGAGATGAAGAATATCACGAACCATTTCAGACCATGAACGACATACGTGGTAGACTGAACTAGTGGCCAAGTCCATCTCGCACAAACAAGCCTAGGATAATTAGATATTCTATCTAACTTATTCATTTATTAATCATCTTGTTAGCCATATTAAAACCATTTAACAAATATTAAGTTTTAGAAAATAATATTCGTAAATGATAAATCATAATCATAATATCGAAAATACAAAATAATTAACTTATAAGTAGAATCGGTAAAGTCAATATATCGTCATACACAAAACCATAACTCATTACTCGGTGTGGAGTGACTAACACGTACAAAGACTAGGCTCGGCCAAAAGGGCACTCCCTACGGAACTGAATGCATCACTGAGTGCCAAAGATGTGATAGAGTAAATGTTGAGTAACCTGAAAAATCTTAGAGGGGAGGGGGTGAGTAAACTTAGTGAGAGACAACACTTCAGATCACCTCTGGGATCTCACATAAACTGTTTTGAAAATGTTTAGAAAATATCACATGCAATATATACAATACATACATATACACGCTACATATAGTAGCAGTTTGAAATTCATTTTTTTAAAAATGTTCGCACCATCAGCTGACAACATGCAATCACATCATACAAATATATAAATAAGTTCATCTAGTCTGTTTCTCTTAATCAGTTAATTGTTGCGATGATCAATTGTTAACCACTTATTGTGGAAATGATAAGAAAAGAATATTGGCCCATGCTAGTGCTTGAGGCACTACAAAGTCGAGGGGAAAGATGATTATTTGTTGTTTATTCTCATAATTTAGTTATTTTTTGGAATTTTTTTAATCAAATATATTGACATATTTTCTTTTATTTCTAGTCAAATTTTAAGATGAATCCAGAAGATGAGACGGAAATAAAAAATTGTGGAGTGAGTAGGCTAGCAAGCAGTACAAAAACATCCTTAACAGGGTTTGAAAAAAGAAGGATTTCATTGAACAAAAGGGTTGCACACTGAGTCATGATTCTACTTCCAGGTCACCTGCACCTAACATTAAAGCTTGACGAGAAGAGTCTGTAGATAGGTTTATGTAATTCTTATGTTTTGGACCTAGTAAATTTAAAATTTGTAAGTACTGGAGATTTAAATTGTAAATATTTAATATATTTGATTAAATACTAAATATTTTATTTATTTTTTAATTTTATTAAATTATTTAATTATACTAAGTAAAAAATAATTTCAAAAACTATAGAAAGTTTTGTGACCAATTTGACGCAAAATTTTTGTGACCGATTTGTTTCAAAAAAATTTGCGACCAATTGGTTGCTAAATTGGTCAAGAAACAGACCATTGACTCCGTCCTTAAAGTTGCGACGAAAAGTTGATCGGTCACAAAATAGCGACAGATTTGTTTGCAACGAAATTTTAGTTGCAGCACTGTCTTTGCGACAAAAAATCCTTTGCAACAAAATGTGTTCGTCGCAAGCTGTCATTTTTCTTGTAGTTAATTAAAAATATCACAACTTAAATCAACATTTGTATTAATACAACAAAACAAAAAAATATTTAAAAAAATAATAAAACAGTGTTGGAGTAGCTTTGAGGTTATTTATTCAGTCACTAGACATAAGGGTAAAGCTCTGATGTTGAAACTTGACTTTCACAAGGCTTTCGATAGTCTTTCTTAGGATTTCTTGGTTTCTGCAATGCAATCTATGGGGTTTGGTTCTGTTTTGATTTATTGGATTCAACATTGTCTGGCTTCTTAATTCGTGGATCTCTGTGCTTGTGTATGGTTCTCCATGCTCACCTTTTCGCATGAAACGTGGTGTCAAGCAAGGTGATCCACTTTCACGTTTCTTATTTGTGACCGTCGTTGAAAGTTTGAAACATATGTTGGATAAGGCTAGTGAATGTGGGCATGTTCGCGGCCTGCAGCTTCTGGGTCTTGGCGAGGATTTTTGTCTTTTGTAGTTCGCTGATGACTCGCTCTTGTTGCTTCCCTATGAGGTTGAGGTTTTTGGTAATTTTTATTCTACTTTATGCTTCTTTGCTTTGATCTCCGGACTAAAAATTAATTACCATAAGAGCTCCATTATCTCTATTAGTGTGGATGAGAATGAGCTTAATGTTGAGACTTCCTTCTCCGCAATTTTTGGCTACTCGGAACTTGCTTAGAATGGAAGAGGTGAAACGTGTTAACTGTGATTCTGTTGAAACCCAGGATCATTTGCTCCTGCATTGTGTAGTAGCTAAACGCAAGTGGAATCGTATTTTGCAGCTGTTTGGGATTAGTTGGGTGCTTCCATCTTCTTCATTTCAATTCTTTGAGCAATGGGGTAATGTGCAAGGAAGAATGCAGCAGACATTTTGGATTTCACTTTGGCAATTGCTTATGTGGGAGATTTGGAAAGCACGTAACAGATTGGTCTTTCAGCAGATTATTGTTCATTCTTGGGAAGACTTCATCATTGCAAGCTTGATTAGGAGTTGTTTCTTCTTAAGATGTAAATTTAAAGGTTTATCTTATACTGATATGGATGTTTACCGGTACCCAGGTTGCCTACTTTACTACTTACACGGGAAACTAGCACTCGCTGTCTGGAAGGGCTGCTTACAATTACATAATGACTCCTTGAAAAAGGACTCAGTGTCTTGGACTGGCATGCTTGAGCTTGACGGATTTTACTTTCCTACAAACTAAAAGACTATCTTTCCTACGAGATATAAAAGTAAAGTCCAGCAAAAAGAGATGGGAGCCCTACGACAGATTGTACTTTTCACACTGAAAAGACAGGACGGAATCAAAAGTCAGTGCCAGCTACTCATACTCAAAAGATCGCACTCATTGAAAAACTATTGAACAGCAGGTCCAGCTGATTGATTTCATAAACAATTTATTGGTCTAAGAGCATCTTGCGGTATTATCCTCTTGTCTGTGGTGGTGGTAGCTTATAAAGCGGATGACCCATCATAAGAGATGGTACTGTAGGAATTATTCTAAATTACTTTTGTCTTTGATTTTTTGACCTTTTTTTTATGTGGGCAATTTTTTTTCATACTATCAATTTTCTTACAGTAAAAACACTTTAAATCATGATCATTTTTCATTTTATTGCCACTACTTACAGTTAATTCGGACTTTACACTGTTTTTATCTGAATTACAAGTTAATATCTTCAGTTCTTTAGACAACAAAACATTTTTAATATGAGTAATCTAGGTTTCATCTCTACCATACATTATAGTATCAAAAAAAAATTCATACCAGTCAGTCAAAGAATATAATAGAAACATAGTTTGATCTTCTTCCTCGAGTTCAACACAAACACCTTTCAAATCTAATACAATCCTATTAAATTTATCAAGATATTATTTTACTTGTATCTCTTCGGACATCTTCAAGACATGAACCCGCCTTTTTTGATAAAGCTTGTTTGACAGAGATCTCTTCTGTTGCTTACTCTACAAAATTTTCCACAATCCTGTTGCAGTAATTTCATCAGCTACCTCTTTTAACACTTTATCCATCAGACTTAATAGAATTGTATTATGCTTCCTCTTCACAATCTCACCTTTTTGCACCGCTGTCAGTTCTTCAGGTAATTTCTCTTCACCTTCTAACGCCTCTTCACACTTTTGCTGAACCAAAATCGCCTTCTTCTTCAACTTCTATAGCATGAAAACATTCGACCCATTAGATTTTTTAATTTCGAATTTGTATGAAGACATCTTCTTTCTGCAGAACCGAACTCAAGAGTTTCTGAACAAACGCTCTTATACTACTTGTCAGAAAAACTAGCGCTAGAATAAATGCAGAATAAACATAGAGATCACAATCACACACAAGAACACAATATTTACGTGGTTCGGTCAATCGACCTACGTCCACGGGCAGAGAGCTAGTAATTCTATTATTCAGAGTTTCAGAATGGTCAAAAGGCTTACAACAATTGTCTCAAGCCACCTATTTATAGTTTACAATGAATCACAAGCCAAAAGCAACTAGAAAACCCTAAAACCGACCCTAAACCCGTCAAAAATAGGACACACGGTCGGAAACACCAAGACATTGGCAAAGGAACCCGACATACGAAGAAACAATGTTGTTTGTGTCTTAAAAACACGAACATCCACATTACACGGTCTGGGACACGACTGTATCCCAGACCGTGTCCTTCACTGTTTCGTTTTTTTCTCGTCCTTTTCATCTCTAATCCGACCCATTTTGACTTGTTTCATCAAACCTCATCATGGCTTTACAATTCTTCAAGAAAATTCCACTCCAATATCAACAACTTTGTTTGATAGAATACACATTAAAAGCTTTTTGATTCCCCGAAATATTTTAGCTCTTCCTGATTCCATTTGTGGTGTGTTTGCAGCGAGGTTGAGTCTCATCAGCATTTTGTCTTTTGATAAATGGTAATTTTATTCATTAAATCAACAGAATTCGGTAGTAAAGAAAAACCTCCTCAACTCAAAGTACTTTTGCCCTATATGAGGTTATACCGCCAAGATAGAAGGAAACTTGCAATAGAATTACAGCTGAACCCAAGAAACTATAGCACTTACCCTTTCGTTAAGCATTTGTTTCGAAAATTTAGGCAAGGGTTTTTCAGGCATCGGCATTTATGGGGACAACCTTTCTTTAGTTCTGATTTTTGGATTTAATGGAATAGTATTGTTGAAGGAAATCTTCAAAAAGTTTTTTGGTGATCATTTTGACAATTAATCACTTGGGAGATTCGAGAAAGACTTCAGAGTTTTCAAACAAGAATTTTCAGTATTATTGACAACTAATCACTTGAGAGAGATTTGGTGTTTCTTTGTATTTGTATATAGATATATAAAACAAGTTTTTAATCCTTGCAGAAAATTGTTACAGGAAAAACCCTTCCACTGTTTCTATATTTTTTTAGAAAAACTTTAGAAGGTCAAAATAATAAATCTAACAATCTACTGATCCACCTTAATCTATTAGTTAGTGGCATTCTGGGAAAAAAATAAGTGACCGTGCTGCATATTAGTTAGTTTCAAGTGATCGCGAATAAAGTTTACCCCAGGAGCATAGACAGATTTCTACATTCTAATTATCCTGAAATATAGAGTTCTAATATGATCAGTCTTGAGAGCGGAATGTTTATAGTTAATGAAAAACCATACAAACTTCCAAATTTTATTTCTTTAGAAACATCAAGACCAAAACCTCGGTTCGGTTTTGGTTCCAGTTCGACAGTTCAAACATAATCTTTTTAATTTTTTAATGAAATAATATTGCCATCAATTTTGGATCGTTGGCAACAACAGTCGGATGGGAAAAATTGAGCTTGAATTGCCAGTTAATTGTCGGTTAAACAGTCAGTTGAACAACCGATTAATTAGCGGTTCGGAGGTTTTTGAAAATATTAAACCAAAGCCGGACTGTACTTAGGCGGTTCCAAGAATGCCAGTTCCGGTTCAAGAATGGTCACCTCATAATCATGAACGGCACTTTTAAGAAGCATAGACAGATTTCTACGTTCAAATTATCCTGAAATATATAATTATAATATGGTCAGTCCTGAGAGCAGAATGTTTAGGGAAACCAATAAAACTCGCGCATTTTATTTCTTTAGAAACATGAAAGACCAAAACCGGTCCAAGTTCACAAAGTACAAGACAACCAAATCTTTCATTATTACATGTCATGTGCGTTTATTTGTCGTAATTAGAGAAAAAAACTTAGAACAATACCTCAGGGATGCACGGTAAGGACTAGGTATAAGTTAAAAAGAACTTACACCTCATATGAGTTAGTCCTTTATCTAGCAGGAAATAACACGATTTTTATATCTTAGCATATTCAATGGTGTTCTTGCCATCATGCGATTTCTTGAAGAAATGCCTGACGTAATCCGAGTAGAGAAGCTGCTTATACACAGGCTTCTCACCATCAACAACTTCAGGAAGAGGACCGATTACATCCAAGGGTCTTGGATTGACGAAAATGGGGACCGAAATCCTGTTCTTGCTTCCATTTGCAGTCACGCGGTGCTCGACGCTCTTGTAGCGACCATTGCTCATTATCTGCAGAGCATCACCCACATTGATCACAAATGAACCATCCACAGGAGGAACATGAATCCAGGAGTCATTGTTCCCTCGGACGTAAAGTCCTCCGATGTCATCTTGGAGAAGAATAGTTAGTGTCGAGACATCAGAGTGGCGACCAACTCCCACAGTGAGGTCAGGATTCGGACAGATCGGATAGTAGTTAAGGTTGATCCTTATTGAACCCATCAACAGTGATTCTTTTGTCTCGTCAATTTCCTTCACGTTTAGGTTCTTGATTAGCACATCTAGTAGCCTTCTGATGAGGACTTCAGACTTCTTCATGTAATCCAACACTTCGTCCCTGAAAGGGAAAGACTTGCTATAGTTATATATTGTTGGTTTAATAAGTTTGGTTCATGAATGGTTAGTCCACCCATAATGGTTCAATCATTAGGTCAACAGCTATTGCTTTCTCACATATAAAAGTAGCTCTTGAAGTGAGACGAAACCAGGAGGGACGTGAGCTCCTTCAAGCCCCTCTGTGGTTCCGTCACTGAAGTGATTGATTACATTTTCGTGTCAAAATGCTTTAGGCTTTGAAAAGTATCTTACTTATATCATTAGACTATAAGTCTATCGTGTATATATGCATTATAAAATTAAAAGATTTATTTATAAAAAAAATTCTTACTTGCAGACAGGAGGCCAGTATGCATTTGCCTCATCTTCGGAGATAAAGAAGAGGCTAAGATAATCTTTCCACTCGAGAGCCTTCTCGGCGGCAGGACTAAAGCTTGTACCAAACCTGACATTAGTGGAAGGGGAAAACTCCTTCAAGTATTTCTTCTTCTCCTCTGCTGGCAACGCGTAAAAACGGTGAGTCGCATTCTTAACATTCTCAAGAACTTGGAGAGGAACTCCATGGTTAATGACTTGGAAAAATCCCCATTTCTCTGCAGCATTACAGATTGATTCATCCACCGTTGGATCATCCAATTTGGACATATCAATGATAGGAATGGATTCTTGAGGCAGGGTCTTGGTTATTCGAGGCCTTTCCTCAATGGGTTGAATGTAGCGATCAGGAAGTTTCTTAAGTCCTGTTTCAGACAGACCCTTGACTCCATTTCCTTGGTACAGGACAAAATCAGTTAAATCTGATTCATTGATTGGTCCTGCAATGCTTGGAGCCATATCACTTAATTGGAAACTGGAAGAGCTATAGAGAAATTATAGGCTTGATTAGAGGTTTGCTGAAGCTGTGATGTGCATGCAGCAACATCATCGTTGTTATTTATAGTAGAAATCAGAATCATCACCAGCTAACCTTGTATTCTGCATGCCGCCTGCCTTCTTTTTCTGTTCTTTTTCTTTTTTCCCGAACCGTAAATACAATTAAAGGACGGATTACTTCAAATTAACCATCTGTGTCATACTTCTGATAATCACTCAGTTTTGAACTAATTGGAATACCTTAATTCTTAGTGTATTATGTAGCAGATAACACACATTTGAATAGTGAACGAGTAGAGATTTTTTAAAAAACTATGTTAAATACTAAATACTAAATGCGGTAAACTTGTTGTCGAACAAGTCCTACAATAATTTCGGCCTTGTTAATGACGTGGGATAACTACTCATAAAAAGAGTTTCTTGAAGTTTTTTTTTTTTTGCGAAAAAAGGACATTTTTTAACTTTATGAATAACCCTCACTTATGCCAGAGAAATACCATGATTACACAAAACACAAACAACCACAAATCCTAACATCCAAGCCGAAACTAACCTATAAATCAAAAAATCAAACTGACACAAACAAAGAAGACTTGCCATTTCTTTTGTAGCAAACTCCTCTTACATCCTTTTCCAACAACATTTAAGCTTCGATCTGAGCTTCTTCCAACACAGGTGTGCCCTCAGGTAGGCTATTAACGTAGTTTGCCAACCAATCAGCTACCAAGTTGCATTCACGAAATACGTGTTTTACTTTAACTACCCAGTTCTGACTAATTTGATTACGGATAGCTTCCCTCAGGGAGATACATTGGTTTGGCCCTGTCATTTCTTGATGGATCATTTTCACTGCCAACAAGCTATCCGTTTCAACCATTACCTTCTTCCAATTTTTAGCCCAACAGATCTTCGGAGCAAGGTATAGTGCCCATAACTCAGCTCCCAATACAAAGCACCTCCCAATGTTAGTAGCAAAACCTTTAAGCCAATCGCCATTTCCATCCCTAATCACCCCACCCAACGTTGCTTTTTCATCCCCGGCAGATACAGTACCTGTTGTAGAACAGAGGAAAAATAAAGATGAGAAGGAGCTGAATATTGCTACCATTTATTCCAGAACTAAAGGTGCCTTTATATAGGCTTACCAAGTAACGTAAAATTAGAAAAAATCTCAACAGTAAATTAGATAATTCCAATCTTATCTAAATAGCTAAATACTAGAAAATTAATGAATAGATAACCATAAGAGAAAAGATCAAGTCTATCAACAGCATGGGCTGTCAATTTTGAATCAATTTCTTCCAACACTCCCCCTTGATTCATAATTGCATACACCAAGTTGATTTCTGAATTTGACATGCTTTTCACGGGGAAGAGACTTGGTAAATATATCTGCCATCTGCTCATTAGTGCTGCAAAACTTCAAAGTTATCAAACCATTTGCAACTAAATCTCGGATAAAATGAAACCGAATGTCGATGTGTTTTGTTCTTCCGTGCATGGCTGGATTTTTTGTGATTGCAATGGTTGATCTGTTATCACAGAAAATTTCAGTTGCCTCCTGTTGTTCTTGATTCATGTCAGCAAGTAATCTTCTGAGCCAAATACCTTGACACGCTGTAGAAGCAGCTGCTACATATTCTGCCTCAGTGGAAGAAAGTGTTGTCACTGCTTGCTTCTTTGAACTCCATGTAATGGCTCCTGAACCAAGACTAAAAACATGACCAGAGGTGCTTCTTCTATCATCCAAAAAGCCTGCCCAATCACTATCAGTGTACCCAATTAATTTAAAATTAGGAACATTAGAGAACCAAATTCCATAATCTGTTGTTCCAGATATGTAACGTAAAATTCTCTTGGCAGCTCCAAAATGTTGTTTTGTTGGATTCTGCATAAATCTGGAAACCACACTAACAGAATAAGCAATATCAGGTCGAGTATGAGTCAAGTAAATCAAACCACCAATCAGACTTCTGAACTTCTTTGCATCTGCCTTTCTTGTACCATCTTCAAGTCACAACTTTTCATTAACATTCATTGGTGTGATTGCCATCTTGCAATTAACCATGTGAAATCGTTTGAGAAGGTCTTCTGCATACTTCTTTTGAGAAATAAACACACCATCTTCTCCTTGCTTTATTTCTAACCCAAGAAAATAATGCAGCAAGCCTAAATCTGTCATCTCAAACGCTTTCATCATACTCATTTTGAAATCATCAACAAGTGAAGGAGTTGAGCCCATATAGATTATATCATCTACATAGAGGCAAACGAGAAGCAAATTTTTGTTACCTCTCTTCTTTAAATACAATGTAGGCTCATTATCACTTTTGTGAAGCCCATTTTGTCGAAAAAATGAGTCAATTTTGCTGTACCACGCCCGCGGAGCTTGCTTCAACCCATACAACATTTTTCTCAACTTGAACACTAGATCTTCTTTGCCTTGAATGATGAATCCTTCTGGTTGCATTACATAAACTTCCTCTTCCAATTCACCATTTAAAAAGGCAGACTTGACATCTAATTGATAAACAGGCCAATGAAATTGTGCAGCTAAGGCTAAGCAGGTTTTCACCATTCAAAACGAGCAACAGGAGAAAATGTGTCCTCATAGTCGATACCTTGTTGTTGCGAATACCCTTTAGCCACTAGCCGAGCCTTATGCTTTTGAATACTTCCATCTGAATTATACTTTGTCTTAAACACTCATTTCAACCCAATTGCTGCTTTGCCTTCGGGTAAGTTGGTCAGCTCCCAGGTGTCATTCTTGTTAATTGCCATCATTTCCTCCATCGTTTGGCACCATTCCTTGTTTCCTGCTGCTCTTCAAAG
>CAODLS010156551.1:0-12432 GCA_948243855.1 Flueggea neowawraea | reverse complement strand
ATTTTCTAAATAACAAATACCTTAAAATTCAAAACAAAGGGTTTGTTACCGAAACCTTACTAAATATCAAAATATAATATTCATTTCAAAAACCCTAAAAAATCCCAAACAAAACATTTATTACGATGCGCAATAAATTTTAGAAACGAGTTTTCCACATACGTCAAATTTTAGGATTTACCGATCCTTTAGAAATTACGAAATTTCATGCAAAGGTTCTGACACATAAAAAATGATATAGGTTTAAGAGACATAGCCTATGTGTCTGAAGATGTCATTTCACTCGCCTGGAAATCCAAGCTGAATGGCCTAGTCATGTACCACTGGTGGCTAACTAACCTCGCTGACCGGACATGAAGCTGAAACAATTACTATAACATAATCAAAAAAATATGATGATGGTGGTACTGTGACGGTACCAAAATGCATGTTATGCAAATGCGGACTCAAAACCCAGAAAACCCATCCTGAACGAATATCTAACATTCTCGTCTCAAAAATCAATCATCTTGTAAAATTAAAAATTGGTCCCGACCTATGTAAACTTACGTTTTAGTCCCCAAACTTTTCAAAATTGTAAAACAATCCTCAAAGTATTCTAAAATTATAAAATAGTCCTCGAAGTAGTCATAATTTCCAAATTAATCCTTAGCTCTCATAAATTACAAATTAGTCCCCAACACGCTAAACATCAAATTTGATCCTCAATAAATGCAGAATTATACCAAATTACAATTTTGGTCCTTTTGGCAGAAAACTACACCAAAACGTCCCTAAATTCAAATCAATCGAAACCCGACCTAATCAGCCCACATTGACTCTAATCGATCTCCTAACTCAAATCTAATCTCCATTTCAACAAGACAACTAAATATTATCATGAAAAATCAAATCAAAATTCCAATTTCTAGGCTCTAAGAACAAACAACATCCATTCTTCATTTTTCACTTAGATTCATGTTTCTCCATGTCCCTTAGACATAAATCAACCCAAAACAACTTCCAATCAAGCCTAGAATCAAAGAAAAACTGAACCCTAGCTTATTTATACCCTTTTCGTTCAACAACTTTCCAACCATGAAAAATGCACCAAATGAAAGAACAAACCAAGAGATATTGATGAACCTACCTTAGAAATGGAAGAGAAACCAATGGAAGGCAAGAGAGGACATATTTGGGGCAGTTTTTTGGGTGAAAAACACGAAAAAGAATGAAGGAAAACAAAGAGGGTCGGGTATGGGGGTGTTTATAGACACAACAACAAAAACACTGCATTTTGGGGCATTTTTAACTGAAGAGATGCGTGTTTCGCACCACGAGATGCCCATTTCTCACCCAGATTGAGCTGAGACACTCGTCTCAGCATGAGAGATGTGCATCTCTCCCCTAGGTGAGACAGACACGCGTTTTGTGACCTAATAGACATTTTCAAAGCCGAAATTTCATGAAACGACTTCTCCCACTTAAATCGGTCGAATTACCTTGATACCCAAAGACTCCAAACACTCTAAAACATCATTCAAACATCCAAGATAATCAAAAAATACTCCAAGAATTTTCCAAAGGTCAAATCAAACTATATAAAAAAGTTACAAAGAACCTAGTAAAAATGTACGGGGTATTACAATAAGAATCCCTAGTGAGGAAAAGACACTCCAGAAAGGCTCCAGGCCTTTAAAACTATCACATGCAAATATAAGTATATACATATAGATAGACACTAATACAAAATATAGATTCCAAAATTCATTTTCAAAAATGTTCGCACCTAAAGCAAACAACATGCAAAAACAAACAAATATGTATATAAAATACCAGAAACAGATATAGGACCATAAACATACAGAATGTATAAATAAGTGGGCTCCGCCACTAATCAAAAATAGAGTACATGTGTCTGGCCGGACACACGGCTACCATAAACCCTGGTAAGTGGGACTTGACTGCTCAATGGTACCAAAGACTACGTTTCACCCTACGTAGCACAATTGTCCCATTATATATATATATATATATATATATGATGTACACACAAGATAAAAATCATTTTACAGAAAATATTTATAAACAATATATAAAAATTTTAAATCTCAGAAACATAAATCTTATAAAATAATAATCACATAATATAGATTATTAATTAACCATTCATTAATTATTCCATTTTCAAAAGTAGCCCAAACACCAACAAAAAAAATAAGTTAGGAGACACAACTCTTGTGTCTAAAGCTGTCATTTCACTCACCTGGATGTCAAGCCAATAATCCAAAACTTGGACCAGGAACTGATATCGCATGGCAGAGTTGAACAAATAATAGACATGGGTGGATGACCGACCACCTCAGATATCAAACTGAGCTGAAACATAATTTTATTACCAAAGGATCAAACTTTGTAACTGTGGCAATACTGATTTTGAATCATTTGACACATGCAAATCTTGTTTGTTAGGCAAAATGACCAAGAGTCCTTTTACAAACAAAGGTGAAAGGGCCAATGATCTATTAGGCCTAATACATACTGATGCATATGGACCTTTTAGCACAAGTGCTAGAGGAGGTTATTTGTACTTCATCAACTTCACTAATGATTTCAGTAGGTATGGATTTGTCTATCTTATGAGACAAAAATCGGAATCCTTTGAAAAGTTCAAGGAATTCAAAAGTGAAGTACAAAACCAACTTGGCAAGAATATCAAAGCACTTCGATCCGATCGAGATGGAGCATATTTAAGCCAAGAGTTTTACGATCATCTTAAAAAGTGTGAGATTGTCTCACAAATTACTCCTCCTGGAACGCCTCAATGGAATGGCGTGTCTGAAAGGAGAAATCAAACACTATTGGATATGGTTCGATCAATGATGAGGCAAACAGATCTTTCAGTCTCGTTTTGGAGTTATGCCTTAGAAACTGTTGCTTTTATACTTAACTGAATTTCATCTAAAGCAGTTGAAAAGACACCATATGAGATATAGAAAGGGAAAAGCCCTTAATGTGTTTTCTAAAGATTTAGGGATGCTAAGCTTTTGTGAAACGTCAAGTTTCAGAAAAGTTAGTACCTAAATCTAAAAAATGTATATTTATGGGGTATCCAAAGAAAACAAGGGAATACTAATTTTATAATCAATCCGAGAACAAAGTGCCTATTGCTCGAAACGATGCCTTTTTGGAAATGGAGTTTATTTCCAAAAGGATTAGTAGGAGTAAAGTACTTCTAGAAGAAATAAAAGAACTACAAATAGCCTTTGAAGATAGAATGGAGATTTAAGATGACTCACAAGATGTTGTGGATTATGAATCTGTGACACAAGGCCCAAGAAGGTCTGGTAGGACTCCTCATGAGCCTGAGAGATATGGATTTCTCATAACTGACGATAAATGAATTGTTCTTGTAGACCACGATGAGCATACAACCTACAAAGAGGCATTTGTAGATCCAAATTCTATGAGATGGCATGAAGCCATGAAATCATAAATGCAATCTATGTATGGCAACCAAGTTTGGAACTTGGTGATCCAGCCGATGGAGCTAAATTCATTGATTGTAAATGGATTTATAAGCTAAAAGCCGATGGGATCTTTAAAGCAAAACTTGTTGCAAAAGGTTTTAGACAAACTCATGGTATTGACTATGATGAAACCTTTTCACCAGTCATCATGCTCAAATCCATTAGGATTCTCCTTGCCATGGCTACATATTATGACTATGTGATATGGCAAATGGATTTCAAAACTACTTTCCTAAATGAAAACCTCTTTGAGGATGTGTGCATGGCACAACCCGAGGGTTTTATTGATCATAAGAATCCTAGTAAGGTATGCAAGCTTCAAAGATCCATTTATGGATTGAAGCAATCATCCCAAAGTTTGAATCTTTGTTTTGATGAAATAGTTAAAGAGTTTGGATTCATCAAGAATGAAGATTAGCCTTGTGTATACAATAAGGTGCGGTAGTGTTCTTAGTACTATATGTTTATGACATCTTGATAATTGGAAATGACATTCCTACCTTGTTGAGTGTCAAGACTTGGTTAGGAAAGTGTTTTGCAATGAAAGACTTAGTTGAAGCCTCACGTATCCTTGGGATACAATTCTATAGAGATAGATCCAATAGGCTAATTGGACTAAGTCAAAGTGTGTACATTGATAAGGTGCTAAAAATTTTTAGCGTGGTAAATTCAAAGAAAGGAATGATTCCCATGGTTCTTGGAAAGCCTTTAAGCAAGGCTGGTTGTCTTACAATAAGGCAAGCCAGAGATTATATGAGTAGGATTCCATATGCTTCTGCTATTGGATCAATCATGTATGCCATGCTTTGTACACGCCCTCATGTTGCTTTTCCTTTAAGCATGATTAGTAGATTCCAATCCGATCTAGATTAAAGTCACTGAACCGCAGTCAAGAATATCCTTAAAAACTTGAGAAGAACTAAGGATGTTTTCTTGGTCTGTGGAGGACAAGAAGGTGAACTAGTCCTAAGTGGTTACACTGATGCTAGCTTTTAGTCTAACCACGATGATTTCAGATCGCAATCTGGTTATGTGTTTTGTTTGAATGGAGGTGTTGTCAGCTGGTTATATAGTCGTGTTAGATGTCGCGAAGGAAGTTGTTTGGCTCAAGAAGTTCATTATTGGTTTGGATGTTGTCCCAAGCATCGCAAACCCAGTAGACTTATATTGTGATAACAATGGGGATATTGCTCAAGCCAAGGAGCCTATATCACATCAAAGAACCAAACACATATTCAAACATTTTCACCTTATTCAAAAGATAGTTGAAAGAGGTGATGTTAAGATATGCAGAGTTAACACTAATGAAAATGTAGCTGATCCTTTGTCAAATGCTCTTCCTGAACCAAAACATGAAAGACACATCAGGTCATTAGGTGTTAGGTTCGTTCCTGATTGAGACTAGTGCAAGTGGGAGATTGTTAGTTTTGTGCCCTAGTCCAATCATTTATATACATTGTCATTACATTTATTATTTAATAAATAGGCATTTTATTTCATATCCATGAAATATTATATTGTTTATGACAATAAAACTTCCATGAATAGTTTTTATTATGTCATCGAGTGTGACTTGATAGTAAAACTATAAGGTTAAAAGAACATTATTCTAAAAGTCCCTAATAGATTGTTGTCATGGGTATGATGACTAGCTAAGGTTATTATGTTGCTAAGAGGATAATCAAATTTTACTGATTATGGAAATGAGATATCACTTAGAGTATAGATACATGTTAGGAAACATGTATTGGACTGACCCACTATGAAAGCACTTAATGGATCAATGTCACAAGTAGCTTTCATACAGTGGTGATGTTTGAGTCATCTGACTGAAATTCACTATCGACTCCTACATGAGGAATATCATGTTTTAACTTAGTGAAACGTTATCCGTAACAGGGTAACAATAAAGTCTATGATTGGATATGTCATGAATCTTGTGGAAGAGTGATGGTGAGAGTGATGAATTTGTTCATCTTATGAAGAGGGATATCTTTAGGCCATTTGATGAGTAGGATTGATGGAATGTATGCATACTCAAATGAATTGATAAAAGGGTTTATCAATGTCATTTGTATATCAATCTACTTGGGATCATGAAATGCATTAAGTAATATAAGGTTGACATGTGATCATGCCTTATGCTTAATATAGATATCGTGAGACAAAAGGACTAAATATCAAACTGTGAAAGGTTAATTCGGATAACCGAGTCTCCATAATGTATTACTAGATACGCTTATAGAATTTGGGCCCAAGTGTTTTGGGACGAGACCCATTGCCAATTTCGAGTGGGCCTATTGGGTCATACACTAAAACTAATTGGATTGGATTACAAACATTCTCTTGTTTGGAAAATGAATTATTAGTATAATTAATTTGATTAATTATTAATAATTTAGTGTTTTATAATTTATATCTTATTTATGATATAAGATATAATCCATTAATGTAATGGGCTTTTTAATTTAATTCACTTATTAATATTATTTTGGGTTATTTATGTGTGACATAATTTTGGCCTATAAGATATTAATAATAGAGTGATTTATTTCATGATAATGTATCATAAAATTAAAAGCCCAATAAACATAGAAAAGCCTTGTAGAATTTGGCATACACTAAACAGGATTAAGAATCCTTATGCTTGTTGGACTAGGGATAGAAAACCTAGTAGGGTTTGGTGTGAAGGCCGAATTTGTTCTCCTATTTTTTAGGATTGTAGGCCGAATTCTTCCTCCTTATTTAGGAGTGTGCCGAATTCATAAAGGGGCTTGACTAATTAGGTATCCTTGTTCTTGCAAGACAAGAATTAGGTAAACCCTAATGTGCCTCTTTAAGGATTTCTATGTACCTATAAATAGGAGTCGCATTCTTCTATTTTTTCATGGCTTGGCCCAATTTGTGAGTGTCACAAACAAAGAGAGAAAATTAGTTGTGAGAATTAGAATAGAGATTCTAAGTGCTAGTATACTCCACCACTCCAAGGAAGTTCATTTGTGCAGATATCATTAGTCACGTTAGCGCAAAGGCAACGTGGTTGAAAGGGTTTTTAGTTTATACTAAAAGCTACATCAACAATTCATTTGTTCATACAATCGAGCTTTGGTTTTTCAAGGTAAAACCCCAACCATAATCGTTTATATTGATGTGCATGGATCCTTGGTGGAATTATATGATAAAAAAATTTGTTATTTTCGATTCATTATCATTTATATGAAAGTCATATTTAGTTACAAATTCCAACAGTTTGACCCAATCAAAACATCAATTCCTCATATAGGGGTCGATAGTGAGTTTCAGTCAAAGGACTGAAACATCACCACTGCGTGAAAGCTACTTGTGAGATCAATCAATAAAGTACTTTCATAGCTGGTCAACCCAATACACGTTCCCTAACATGTACCTATGGTCTCAGTGATATCTCATATCCATAATCAGTAAAACGTGATTATTCACTTAGCAACATACTAATCTTAATTCATTATCATTCCCATGATAACAATTGATTAGGGCCATTTATAATAGTATTCCTTTTACCTTAGGATTTTATTATCAAGTCAAACTTGATGACATAAGGAAGAATAAACTATTCATGGAGATTTTATCTTCATGAAAAGTAGTATAATATTTCATAGATATGAAATGAAATGACTATTTATTAAATGATAAACCAAATGACTATGTACATAAATGATTAGACTAGGGCACACAAACTAACACCATATGGCCTAATCGGACGACTATAGATTTTTTTGCTCCAATACTCTTGATTCCACTGATTTTTCTTGAGGGCTTGATAAGTGCTTATTCATACATATGGCATTGTTTGATTATATATTTTTTCAAATATAAATTGTGCGTTTATCATGAGTTTTGGTACTTTTATCCTTTGAATTGTGTTTCTCAAGTTGATTGATAATGTTTTGGCGAAATGGAGCAAGAACGTGCCCAAATGGAGCAAGAACGACAAGGTTCTCACGTTTTGGAGCAAGCCACGACCGATTGAGTCAAGACAAGGATAAAAATGTCCAGACACGGGAAGCAACATTGTGTCCATCTCTTAGGTTTTTTGCTGGTTTATGTAAATGATTGAAGACACGGTTTGGGAAGGCAAGGCACAGTCGTGTCCTTGGCCGTGTCTTGCCCTGATTTGTTGTTCCATGATATTTAAGTGGGTTTTTGAAACCTAATGAAGGGATCCAACTTGGAGACACAAAAAAAACTGAGTTTGGGGACAGAAAATGTGGGAACTAAAGGAGAACTCATTCTGCATCAAGATCGAAGGAATCACGAGAAGGATTGAACTAAATACTTGTGCATCTAGATGCGATGAACGCTAGATTGATTATGTGATTGTTGGATTTTGTTATTCATTCAGTTTATTTATGGGATTGAGACTCAATTATGATTTTTATTGTTCAATTGTTGAATTGATTGTTGCTAGCCTTTCGATTCCATTATTGATTAGTGCATGAGTAATCGAAAGATTTTCTTTGTGATAGATCATTCATCATTCAGAGGAGTTGCATGCAAACGTAGAGATATGTCAACATAAATCCTCCGAATTAGGGTCAAACCTAATGGTAGAATTCACAAATCGATAAAGCGACAGTAGGAGTTTTAATTATGAAGAGATTCAAGTTAATCAACCTAGGGGTTAGGCGTTAGCTAACTTGAGAGAGAGGTTAGCATATCATAGAAATTCCCACGGTCCAATTACCCAATTACCTGCCTAAATAACGAGTCATTATCACTTAGTTTGGTCTAGGGGGATTCAACATCTAGGTGTCACTTCCCATTGATTGTTTCTACCCTTTGCATTGTGCATTTGCTCTTGTGTTGAGTTTATTTACTTTTACCATTCAAACCCATTAATTTGTAGGTTAGGTAACAAAGTGAAAGTGAGTAGCTAATAATCGTAGTCTCTGTGGGATACGATACTCGGTACTCAGGTCCACATACTATAGTCGATAGGTGCACTTGTCTTAAGTCTGTAGGTGTAGGCGGACGTTACTAGGGCCCAAATACTTGACCATCAAAATAGCAACAAGACACAATCTGGATAGTCAAAAGGCAAAAATATTGGATGAGAAATTTTTTGTGCCACTGTCGGTAGTCCGGAATGCCATTTGTCACTCTTCAAAAGGTGGATCTCGTATGATTGGTTTTTGTGGCAAAGATGGTAGACTAAAATGCCAACCAGTCATGTTTCGAGAGGAAGAGCTGAACATCACGAATTTTTTGGCACAGTTGGTGGACCGAAATGCCATCAGTCATTCTTCAAAAGGTGAATCTCGTGTGACGACTTTTGGTGGTGAAGATGGTAGGCCAGGATGCCAACTAGTGACGTTTTGAGACAGAGACATAGGCTATAAAGATACTCCAAATCACCATGATCTCATACCAATATCGAAACAAAGAAAGAAAGAAAAACAAGTGAAATATTAATAAACCAATAAAAAAGCATTACTTTAAGAACACCTCTTAAGAAAGAAAAAAATTAATTTCATGATATTAAAAATAGCAAATTAACATAGAATGGCCAGATTTAAAAAAAAAATTGCACACATAATACATGGCCGAGAATGAGAAAAGAGTTGGAGACAAACTTTTGCACACGATGCATGACAAGCAGTACAAGAAGTATCCTTCAAATAACGCAAACAGTAAAAAACATCAATGCCACAAAATCACCTTGTCTATTGAGATGGAAAGCAATGGAATTAACTTTGGAAGAAGGAGCAAATTTTCTATGAAAATTGGAGAAAGCAAGAATAGAATTGGACAGAAGGTGGCGGCAAAAATATGTGTGCATATATATATATGTATGTTATGGGTGGCGACGACATTGATGAGAATTCGAGTGGAATTAAAAAATTGGTTTCTTACGTTGCACAAAGGTAAGAAGAACTATAGTTCAAGAAGGATTGGATTTGCACAATTACATCTTTAGTGACCTAAATTTACAAGACTTATAAGGATACTCCTCATAATGTGAAAATTGCTCACAAAGGCCCCAATTTTTTATACACTCTGACAATCCCAAAAAAAAACACAAAATGTCAAATTTTTCATTAAAAAATTACTCCTACATTTGAGAGACTCAAATATACGAGTGGCGAGCCATTGATGTTTCACAGATCGAGGTCCATTCAGTCCAACAAGACCCACAACGCCTAGAGCAAAGCCCATAAGTAAAAGTCCATGTTCTCAAAAGAATCTTTCAGATACGCTTATATTTCATCAGGAAGGTTATCTATACATTTGAATTTCAAAGGAAATTCGCCCTTTTTTCATCTGTTTATCCAATCTCATTCAAACATGAGAAAATCAAGGAAAAGGATGATGTGTTTATCAACATAAATGTGAAAATTTCATGGCTATTACATTTAAAAATTTTGAATCAACCAACATTCCCTACTGGTTTATCCATGCTGGAAGAATTCAGTATCATCAATGATATTCTACCACCAGAAGTCAAAGAATCATTACAACTCTTCCAAAAGAATTACACACCTTCAAACAGAGAAAAACATTTGGCACAAATTTTCTCCTTCAATACAAGGTTTTTCCGTCCCTTGGTTATTCAGTTGGGACGTTGATTGTAATATCCTGAATTTTGAAAAATTTATTTTTGTAATTTTCCCATTTAATTTGGAAAATAATATGTAATATCTTGATTTTTCTGACCAATTATTCTGTTAATTTTCCATTGATTTTTTTTGAATTAATTATTTTTGACGGACTAATTTTAATTTGAAACATTAATTAAATAATTAATAATATTTTGGATTATTAAATTTTCGTTTATGATAGTGGAATTTTTAAAGTGTATTGAGGAGTAAAATTGAGTGAAAATTGGATGGAATTTGAAAAAGAAAGAAAATTGGAAGAAAAGAGAAATAAGAGCGAACTATAGGTCGTCTGCACGTTTGGTCCAAACGGTGCGTCGTTCTATTTCATATGCGTCGTCGTCCATATGCATTAGACGACTTGTCGTTCGTTTTAAGGTCAAACAACGTGTAATTTTTGTTCATTGTCATTTGCCTGTCAAGGCTACCATTCGTTGTCTGAAATGATGTCCTTTTGCTCCGTCCGAAACGCACCATTTTGGATAAAATCAAACGGTGTCGTTTTGCTTTAAACAACCAAGCCGACTCCTTCTTTCTTTTTTCTTTCTTCTTCTTCGTTTGTTTTTCTTCAAAACCAAGAAAACACTCTCTCCCAAACCCGATACTCTCTCTCTCGATTTTGTCTCTCTCTTTCGACCACCTCTCTCCCTCTTTATTTTCCCTTTGGCTTGGCTTCATAACCGAGGTGAATACCTCTCTCTCCCTCTCTCTCTTCTCTTTATTTCTTTATTTTTATTGAAATTGAAATGGGTTTTTGTTGTAGCTTGGGTTCGATTTTCAAGGAAATTTTAGATGGATTTGAACTTGTTTTTGGCTGGGTTTTAACGGATTGGAGATGGGAAACAAAAATATAGCTTGAAATGGCGGATTTGATGGTTTTTGGTGAAATGGGTTTTGGGTCCGAATTTGTTTAGGACAGTTTTGGATGTTTTTCTATGATTTGGACTAAACTGAGGCTAGATTTGAACACTAAAGACCAATTTGAGTTGATTGGTATAGTTGAAAACATTGGGTAATATTTGGTTCGGGTTTAGGGACCATTGGGTGTGATTTTTTACTGAAAGGACTAAATAAAATATTTTACATGATTCTGATTCATTGAGGATTAAACTTGACATTTTACATTCAGGGACTGAATTGTAATTTTTGATAAGTATAGCAGTAGATTTGTAATTTCTATAAATTGAGGGATTAAAGAAATAATTTTAAAATACTTTGAGGACTAATTTATAAATTCTAAAAACTTTAGGGACTAAGTTATAATTTTTTGATGTCTTGAGAACTAAATGGTAATTTTCCAAAGTTTGGGGGCTGAACTGTAATTTTACACTGATGTGTAATAATTGGATTATCATGTTAGACTTTGGGCCGAAATAGATTTTATAGGTTTGTTGGAGTGTTTGGGTTTGCATATGTATTTGCACGTATTTCGATACAACCACAGTACCATGTCTGAGTTGTTTGTGTATTGTTTGTTCTAACTTTGTTGGTTTATGAGGAGACCAGTCATTCACTGGTGGACCAAGCTTTGGATTATTTGCTCGGCGTCCAAGTGAGTGTGGTAGCACTTTAGACACATAGGTCTTGTCCTCTAATTTCCATTTAAGTTTTTATTGTGTTGAACTTGATATGAAATTTGAAATAATAAAGGATTAGAATTCCTAAAATTTGGTATACGTGAAAACCTCTATTGTGAAAACTCGGTTTTCCCTAAAAATATTTTTGGTTTTTGAAATAAATATTATGTTAATATTTATTGTGATTTCTGAAATGAGCGTTTTGGTCTTTGAGAATATATTTTGGAGTGAATATTTTGTCTGAAATGATTATTGTTTCTGAACACTAAATATTTTTGCAATAAATATTCGTCTGCAAGTTCGATATCATTTTTGGAAAACAATGGTGTGTTTGTTCCGTATGCTAACTATTTGAGTATTTTGGATATAAATATATTTTTTGTAATGTTTTGGTAACAATATTTTGTTTTGGGACACCCAGCTACGAGATAGCGTAGCCTTGATGTTAGAATTGTGCCATAGTCCAATCATTAATGTTCATTGTCATTCAATTATTTAATAAAGAGGCATTTCATTTCTATGAAATATTGTTTATGAAGATAAAACTCCATGAATAGTTTATTCTTCTTTATGCCATCAAGTACGTGACTTGATAGTAAAACCATAGAGATAAAAGGAATACTATTCTAAATGTCCCTAATCGATCATTATCATGGGAATGATAATGAATTAAAAATTAGTATGTTGCTAAGTGGATAATCACGTTTTACT
>CAODLS010156355.1:0-13337 GCA_948243855.1 Flueggea neowawraea | reverse complement strand
CAATTTGAACCTCGAATGGTTGAAGTGATGTTTGGGTGTTTGAAAGATGTTTGAGAATGTTTAAGGGTGTTATCCATAAAATTTTGGGTGTCGTTAAGTCCCGGGAGTGAAGGGATTTATGATTGGAAGTTAAGAACACGTTTGTAAGCGTGAGATGTCGAGTATATGGCTATAGTAGTGAATAACGCATGTTGTCAGGACAAGCAAAACGTACGTTATCTGGACAAGGAGCATAACGTACGTTGGGTAGCCACTACGTACGTTATCTGAGATGCAAGGATGATCAACGTACGTTGGCATGAGCGACGTACGTTGTATTGTGTTTGTTCTAGATCCGTTGCTACTAGATGCATCAAAACGTACGTTGATGATATATGACGCACGTTGTGGACAACCATAACGTACGTTGAGCATGAGAATGACGTACGTTGCTTTGTTATTTCGCTGAAACAAAGCATTTTGATCAGCTCGTCCATAAAACCTCCAAAACCCTACCCATTTGTTATTTTCTCTCATTTCTCACCCAAATCTCTCACAGTCCGGTCTGAATCTCTCTCTCATTGGTCACCCATCATTCATTAACATCATTTGCGGTAAGATCAACATCATTTCTTCATTTCTAACTCATTTTCATGCATTGATTCATGAAAATGTCATTTGGCCGAATTTAAAATCGGTTTCAATTTTCGGATGATTCTTGATGAATGGACGTTAGATGATGCTAGATTATGTTAGATAAAACTTAGATGAACATGATTCAAGCTTTGAATCAAATGATTTGAGGAGTTTTTGGTGGATCTAGGGTTAGGTTCGGTTTAATTATTTTCAGGACGACTTGGAGTTTATTTGTGGAATCTGAGGTTGGATTCATGTTCAAGGGATCGATTAGAGTCAGGATATATGATTGGTTTTGATATTTGTCGGTCGAATCAAGAGTTCAGTATTTTTTAGAATAAACTTATGGTTTTAGTTAGTTTTGTAAATTTCTGAAAAATTTATCTAGATTTGTAATTTTGGAGAATTTTGAACAAGATCTGTAATTTTTGGAAATTGGGGTATAGATTGTAATTTTGAAAATTCGAAGTATATATTTGTAATTTTGGAAAATTGAGGATAAGAGTTGTTTCGCGATTTCTGGAAGTTCGGAGAGTAATTTGGGGATTCTAACTTATGGATGCCTAGTTAGTAATCTCGGCTTTCTTCGAGGACTGTTTTGAAATTTGTCAAGTCTCGGGGACTAAAACATAATTTTACACTGGTCGGGGACCAAACTATAATTTTACGTAAATTTCGTATTTAGAATCTATGGTGATGGATTCTCACCCGGGGTAGATTTTCAGTGACTTCGAGAGTCCGAGTCTGCATTGCATTGCATTCATATTCAATAAGACCACAATACCGTATTTGACTCTGTTGTTTTTGTCTTTGCTCTCAGTTCTGTTCAGCTCTCGATGCGAGCAACCCTTCACCGATGGACCGCTACTGGATTATTAGCTCGGAGTCCAGGTGAGTGGATAACAGTTTCAGACACATAGGCTGTGTCTTCAAATTTAGTATGTTGCTTTTGATATGTCGGGCTATAATCTGAAATTGGACTAATAATTATTGGGTTAATTAATAATCGAGATTATGTGATTATTAATAACCAACATTTTGCACTGGAACTCTAAATATATATTGGTATATATATATATATATAAAAGAGTATTTTGTATAAGATGGAATAATGAAATCTTTGATATGCATGATTGTATGTGAAATACTATGTATATAACACTTTGATATGGGGAAACCTAGCTATTGGGCAAGTAGCATTTGGTATACTAATACTTTGTCAATACCCTAGTTAACGGGGTAATGGGGTGACCGTATATTCAGCCAAATATACGCTTTTATTGAGTAGTCAGGTGGCGGAGTCCACCCTACTATATGGATATTCATACTAGTCTCGTACTATGAATCCACATATATATATATATTGTCTGAATGCATGTTGTATGATATGGATGCAAACGTTTTTGGAAAATGAATTTTAGAAAATGTATTATGTATGTAGTGTGTATACTATATGGTATCTATGTATATCTGTGTGTGGTATTTTTAAAGGGTTTTCAAAACAGTCTTTGTGAGGCACATAAGAGGCAGTCTACAGTGTTATCCCGGTCTAGAGTGTTATCCCTCATTGGGTTGACCCCCTTTCTTTTCTTTTCTTTTCTTTGTTCTCTCTATACTTCATTTTTCAGGTACTTTGTAGCAGTTGTTGATCTTCCGTGCTCAGTGAGGTGTTTGTCAGCAGTGAGTGCCCTATTATTCGGGCTCGACTGTCAGTTCTGTTAGATGCTCCACATACCAAGTAGTAGGTTATGGTCCTTTATTTTTAAATTTGAAATGGTTAACTTGTTTTAAATTATATTTATTTATTTAATGATTTTGTTATTGTTAATATTTGAAAATATTATCTTTAAAACTTATTCTGTAAAACAGTTTTAAAATGGCTACTAAAATTGTATTTGTATATTAGTTTTGTACTTTGAGGCTTGTGCGGGATGGGTCGGGCTTCCACAGACGGTCCGCCTCGTACACCGATCACGGTCCGACTTTGGGTCGTGATAGAAATGCACTATTTCAGCATTTTACAAGGCAACGTACGTTATTCCCAAGCTTAACGTACGTTACACACACCCACAATGTACGTCTTCAACCCACAACGCACATTATCAAGCTTCCAGTGGTGTCGAGTTTGAAAACAAAGGCACAACGTACGCTATTTTGGAGCCAACGTATGTCTTACATTGGATTAACGTACGTCTTGAACTATCAACATCCGTTAACCATCAAAATCTAGATAACGTACATGATGCTTGTTTCTAACGTACGTTGCAAGAACCTCAGTCGACATAACATTTCATGCTTCCAAACTTGTCCTGAACCATCCTCGATGTTCCATAACACCTAAACCCTCAAAATCCCATTCGCTAACCAACATCAAACATCAAATCATCATCCCAATCATCAAACCATTATCGAAAACTCTCAAGAACTAAATCGAATTTGAACGAAAATCCATAGGAATGCAATCAGAGCGGGCGAGAGATATTACAGAAACCAAGGGCCCCAAAGTCCATTCGTAAACTAAGGCGTAGATACCTCTAGAAAATCGTTCCTTTCTAAGATCAAACCCAGGTCACCACAAGACTTGGCGATCACTCATTGTGATACTTGAACTATAGTAAAAGCATAAGACTTATGTTATTGAAAATATCATGACCTCTTCATTTTCTTCATAAGCTAAATCTCGTAGCTTAAATGTTCTTATTGAGAAACCCATTTTATGAAGTTAAACCCACACCCTAATCATAGGTCGTCCCTCTCCCATGTTGATGGCCTCACTCATCCATCCATCTTCATGATTTTTATTGCAATGATTTTAATTAGTGGTATGTATTCTTCAAATAAATTGATTATTCCTTTAATTATTGTGTAATGTAACCTAATTAAATTTTAGCTCTTCCTCATCACTTCCTCCTTTTCTCTCTCCCACTTAGTTATATACTATGTAAAATATATAAGAAAATTGTGACTTATGTCCCTTATATCTAAGTCACTAGATTCTATGTTTCAAACATCAATACTCGGTGAATGATTGAGAAACTTTGTCAGATTTCACATTAATATCATATTAGATCTCTAAATTTGGCTAGCGCATGACTAGAGATACTTGTCTAACACAAAATAATCATAAAGTGAGCACCTTTGCTATTAACTAACACATTTTAGCAAAGTCTAATTGCATTGTCTTAAAAGCTATGATTTTTATATTCCATTGACGTTCAAAACTAAAAGCAAGTTATGTTTCGTACATTTGAAACCAAATCGTTGCTCTTCCACATCCTCATTCCGAGTCAAATTGGAAATTACTTTTACACCTAGTAACCACACCAAATATTCTAACTCTAACACAAACACTATTGACATAAACTTAACCAGAGGTAAACATTGAGATTTCTTACCGCAAAACATGGCCAAACGTGTTTAGGATCAATATGAAGTGAAATGGAAGTGAAAAGGTTCCAACGTAATCAGTAATGATCAATATTCATAAAGAGAATGGTTAGGTTTTGTTTAGGCATGCTCTTGATAGTGTTAGGGATGTGTAATGACTAGGGTAAATGTTTAAAGAGAGTATATATAGTATAGGCTTGATAAATGAAGTGATAAGATGGAGAATTCGACGAGCGACACGCGTCAAAGGAAGGAAGACGCACGTCGGGATTATGTTATGGTAATTGTGATAACCAATAAGATGTTGCCACATGTCTAACCAACTGGCCAAGCCCATATGCGTCTTCACCCCAGACGAGTGTCATCCATACTTCATACTCTTTTCTACGCACTTGACTTCCCTGTTTTGATTCCTAACTCAACCTACATCCATTCTCACCCTATTTCTGGGGCGGTTGCTGGTGGGGGCGGGTGTGGGTGGCCACCCCCACCGCCAGCCGAGGGTACCCCTACACCCCTTCTCCATCCCACCCTTCTCTCCCATCTCCCACTTCACCCTTCTTGTTTTACTTTGCATCTCTAGTCACCGCGCCGCCTGAGCCTCATCCTCCTTGATGCTCTGCCTCCACGTCCAAACATTTCTGGATCCGCCACTGCCCTATTTAATCATCTTGAAACCCTAATTGGGGTTTACAAACCACAAGTAAAATAGATCCCAACAACGTTGACTGAATCAAAGTGTTAGTCATTACATATAGACACTATGGTAACACTTAAATATATTCTTCTTCTTTCTTGAGAAATTATATCATGACTTTTCTTCGAGTTTGAATACAAGAATTAAGTTGCATAAATATGCTAGAAGTTGATGGAATGCTTTGTCAAACTTATGAAAGTTTGACGAAAGTTAAATTTTATGATACAAAATGTTTGATGTGACAAAAACAAAAAATTGAATTTTCTAACTAAAGTAAGTTTTTTTTTCCTGAAAATATGCTTTTAAATTATTGGGTAAATAACAATGTGGTCCTAATTAAAATGAGTTTTCCTAATAAAACACTAGTTTTATTTCAAAATATTTGTTTTAGTTCATCTTGTATACATAATGAATTATGATTATCAATCATCAAATAACCTCGTACCTTTAAGTTTTCCAAATCTACTATTAAAATATCAATGTTCTGGGCATCTTGAAGAAGTACTTGAGTTTCTTTTATAATAAATATGAGAGGCATAATTAATATCTTTTTGCACACAAGAAAAAAATTTAAAAAAAAGAGTTGGAATAAGTGGTATAGTTCCTCCTCCCGGATACTACTGAGACCTATAAGCGAGCATGCCTTCTCAGCGTTGTACACTTCATACACAGTATCACACATTTTGCAAGAATTTAAATGTGGGTGGCTACTTAAGAGTTCCAAGTCCCCATCTACTCGTTCATTTCATTAAGAAATAACATGTGCAAAATTAGGTGATAAATTGAATCTAACTACAAAAGTAGAGTAGTATATAGATTAAGAAGTTAAATGATTATTTTTTATTATATTTCGGCTGCAATAGGCTTGATGCAATAGTAATTTGTTGGTATCTTTTTTTATAAATTGTATTGGCAATGGGGGTGTAGAATGCAGTTGTCTATGATTATTAAATCAGTTTTTTCTTACGATTATAAATTTTGTCAATCGTTATTCAAAACCGGCATTCATTAATGTGATACTCTTTCTTGCTTTATTTTCAACATCTTAATATTTAATTGTAGGAAATATGATACATGCTGCAATATGGAAAAATCATATTTGTAATAAATATAGACATTTGCTAGAAGAGGATTTCATATTTGGAATTATGAACTTCAAAATTATTGTCAACATGTTGACCTATGCTTAACAAGTACAAAATCTTTTTCTTTGTGGAGACATCATTAAGAAAACTCGATGAAGGTGTGAAAGAAATTCCAAAATATGGATTTCAATTCCTGACTTAAGAAAATTATTAAATCACGGATCAATGATCATATAGATTAACAAGTGCAATAATATTATTTGCATTTCAAACATCTTCATATTTATTATTCACCAAATTTTACAGAAATTATTTTATAATATGATGTCTTTTTATATTACCATGTATAGATAATATTGGTTGTGTATCTAGAGTGATAGACATTGAATTTTTTGTAGTGAGAAGAAAAAGGAGAGACATTAAAATACTTACGTATCAGTATTGTATTGTATTGTATTTTATTGTATTGTATTGTATTGATTAGACTTATTTTCTTTAACATTCGATATAAATAATTATCTAAACACACTTAATTGTTTCATTTATTTGTCTTATGTGTTGTTAAGACCACTAAAATGAAAGTTACCTTATGAGGATTATTAGCTGAGAGTTTAGACTTCATGAGTCAAATCAAACAAAGTGGACCATTCATAGTCATCATTACTTATACCATGGTTAAAAGATATAGAGCTCAATTTGATTCCCTAATTAATTTTTCCTATATTCAATTTTTTATCAAAATTTTAACTTATGAATTTTAACATTCTAGATGCTCATATTACAATTTGATTCTAAGTAAGGAAAGAAGAAGAGAATTTTTTTTTATTCTATTTTTGAGAAAAAAATTTCCTCTATTTGATGTCTAGAAGATTTTTTAGAGTGTTGCAATCATTTTGTCACGACCCAATTTTGGATCATGACCGGCATACGAGGCAAATCATCTAAGGAAGCTCGACACATCTCGCACAAGTATCGGATAACATAACTTATAACTAATTTATTACAAACAATTCAAAACCATTTAAGATTTTAACAAATAAATAAAGAATTAAGCTTCATTAAAAGATAAGTTTTCATAATAATAATAATACAAATGTAACAAATTTACTAAATCCAATCATATTAGAACAACCAGATGGTATATCAATAGATTTGATAATTCTCCTAATTGACTAACTGATGTGGACTCCTGCCACATGATATGACCCGTGTGTATGGCTGAACACACAGTGTTACCACTAACCCTAATAACTAGGTTTCTAGACAATGGTATACCAACTGCTACGTTTACTCTTGTAGCATAGGTGTCACAAATCAGAATAATTAATAATAAATATGCATAGAAATCAAAAATTTAGAAGCAGACAGGTAATAGTGGATGCACCATTGGCATAACATATCATACTCAAGGACAAACTCTTATTTTCCTAATATTTAAAACTTCCATATAAGTAACAATTAACCAATAAGTAAGAGTACGAATAGCAAACAATCATTGAATCTACTTTATCCTTTAAAATACAGATATACAACATAAATAAAATAAAGGTGAAAATAGAATAAAATAAAATAAGAGTTAAATAACTAATTTCAGAGGTTTGACATGCAGAAGCAAACAAGCATGCAAAATGGGTAATTATTCACAGAAAATATATTAATTACTGAACAGAATATTTATACCAACAATGTACTCCCTATAAACAAGATTATTATAGCAGAGCTTTCACGTAGATCATATTTTATTATTGTCGAACCATTAGTTACTCTGGATTTCATGCAAAAGTCAGAGCACAACAAAAAACATATAGGATTTCAGAAGACACAACCTATATTCTGAAGTTGTCGTTGCACTTACCTGGGTATCCAAACTGAATGACCTAGTCAAGCGCACCACTGGTGGTTGGTTGATCACACAGACCGGAACGCGGAGCTGAAACAATTATCAAAGCAGAATAAAAGATATGAAGATGGTACTGGTATTATAGCGGTACCAAAAATGCACGATAATGCAAATGAAGACTCAAAGCCTCGATGTCAGCGAAATTCCTATTTTCGGCGAAGATCTAACACTCTCATTTCGAAAATTGAACATCTCGTAAAATTACCATTTGGTCCCTCAACTTTTGCAAAATTACCACTTAGTCCCTAAGTTCTCAAAAAATTATAAATCAATCCCCAAATATTTAAAAATTACCAAACAGTCCTCCAAATAGTCAGAATTCTCAAATTAGACCTCAAACTCTTAGAAATTACAAAATTAGGCCTCAACTTCTAGAAATTCCAAATCTGACCCAAACTTTTCAGAATTTACAAATATGACCGAAACTCTTAAAATTTACATGTTTGACATGTGATAGAAAGTTTATTCCAAAAATATTAAAATCTAGTTTCGGTCGATGCCCGACGTTGCTAATCACCCACATTGACTCTGATCATCCTCCTAAACATGAATCTAACATCTATTTCCACAAATAAAATCAAAATCATCAAGATTTCTAACCCACAAATTCAGATTTTCTTAATCTCCAAGAATAAAACACCAAATCACAATATCGAACTCAAATCCATGCATTCACAACTCCAATCTACCAAGATATGACAAAAACAACTTCAAATCTAACCAGACAATCATCTAAAACCGAAACCCTAACTTCAAACAGACCCATTTTGTCCAAACTCAAAAAACTCCAAAACTGATTAAATCCTTACATTTCCAACCTCTAATAACCATAATCTAACAACATGCAACACCTATCTCAATAGAAATCAACAAATATGACCCTCTCAAACATATTCGGCGAAGAGCCCTAAATGAATAAATCTTGAACAAAATGAAGAAAAGAAGAGATTAATGATGAATTTTACCTCAAAGAAGAAAAAGGAATGAATGGAGAGCAATGTGGGAGAGATTGGGATGAATTAGAAGAGGTTTGAGTGAGAAATGAGAGAGGAATGACGAAAGAAGGTCGGGGAAGGGTATTTATAAACCCACGGTCTGAAACACATCGTTCGACTAAAAATCGACCAGAAAAGCCTCTTTTAAGGGTGTAACAAGGCACCTATGCACGTAGTACACACCTTGCGTGTGTAACAGAAGGTGTTACGTGCGTAGACGGTCTCCACTGCATTCGATCTAGTTCTGAACAACCATGACGTACGTTACGACACCTATTATGCACGCAGAAGCTGTCTTACGTGCGTAATATGAACATTGTTGGATAACGTCTAGAGAAAATGCAGTGGAATTTTTAAAAATTTTACACATTACCAAATGTCAAGATCCATGCAAACAATCAATGCATACAATAAAGAAGGATTTGTGAATGTTTACCTCATAAAAGAATCGAATAATTGTGTAGAACATGATCGAGTCACGAACTTGTTGATCCATTTGTGTTTAGCCAGCCACTCCACAACACCAAAAGTATGGTGTCTCTATCAGTATCCACACCACGGTGGTCGAAAATCATGGATAAGAGTTTGCTGCTCAGGATTGGGTTAAAATTGATGACTATGAACACTTTTATAGAGCTACGTGTTCAGAGATTTTGGCAAGAAGAAGGACAACAAGGGCATCAACGTTTTGCTCTTATGCAAGACTTAGGCTCCCAAAAATTCACTTAAAAGACCCTTAAATACCCTAGTCCAAATAGGGTTAGGGTTTGCTAAGCACCTCATATCCTCTTAATATCTCCATAATTCTAGCCCACATTAAGTGAGATTTCTTCCTATCTTGTAGGAATATATTCCAAATCCTTTTAGGACTCATTATGGATAACTACACCCTCTTTCTTGGCAGCAAATTAAACTCATTCTTACACTAAGAATGTGCTTAATTAATCCTAATTAACTTGGACTTAATGGGCTTTGAGCTTCTACCCATTAAACAATCATAAGTGTAATATTTGTAAGCCCATTACAACATATATCAAAGTCCAACAAGGATTTGTATTTTATTTAATTTTTGAATAATTAAATAAACATGGAGAATCCTAATTTAATTAGGACGCATCCTGAGATGTCCTTAATCAAATTAGGACTACACACTATTGCACTCTAAACCCTTAATACTGATACTAACTAATCGAACTACTTCTTGTCATTTCTCAAATCCTATTCATAATAGGAATCCTACTATAATTAGGAATCCTAATTGCATTAGAATTCTCAACATTGAGAATGATCCTAGTGTTAGAATTAGTTCTATTAAAACATAAGACGATCATTAGTTTTCATTTCAGAACTCATCCTAGTTACATTAGAACTCCTATTTCGATTAGGAATCCTAGTCAAACTAGGACTTTCATATCAAATGAGATTTTTGGGTTTCTAGATTAATTAGGTATCATCTTAAGGTATCTTATACATTTAGGTCACATCTTTGAGGATGTTCATCCATAAGTCAAAATAGGAATCCTAGTCAAACTAGGATTGCTCACTTGAACATTATTCATCTCATGAATAACGTTATCCCTACAACGTGTTATTGTGTGTGACCCTCTAAACCCTCATTCATGAGGGTACTAACCAAGGATTTGACTCCTAAATTACATGGTAAGATTGTGTTGTAGCTAACTATCACACCCCTAAGCGAACTCGAGTTGTCGTGGAGTGACTTATGCCTTTTATGAAAGATTACCGTGTAATTCGATCCCTTGTCATTTCGTGCCTCTTCGAGTATAAGGCATGGATAATGTCAACCCCTAACCTCGAAAGAATTCGTCAATTACCTAGTTAAGAGAAACTATATCAAATTGATTTAACTTTCCAAGTTGCAACCAATTAGACCATGGGTATGGATTTAAGTTCTCTTTACTCAATTGATAGGCCCAATGAGACATTTCCCTCATATTACTAAAGGTGACAATCCTATCTTGATCACACACCATACTCAAATGTTTCGTGATGCAACCCAACCATCACCTTTTTAACAACTTTAATTAGGTTGCGTAGAATATGATCAAAGTTACATGACTAGACAATAGCATGTCGGGGTGATCTCAAGCCAAAGGACTAGTTACACCATCTTCCACAGTTGAGAGTTCTCCATTGACACTCAAGTAATTTATCATGTGGTCTCTCAACAGCGGGTTAGTCCATCACCCACATTAACGTTTAACTGCGTGCTTACATGTTTAGCCTAGATATCACATAGCTGCTTTCTATGGGGAAATGGAACCAACCAAGCCATGTAATAGTCTCGTTGCTTGTCAACGCCAAATACCGATAATCGTTGACTATGGACATTTAGATATAATGTTCAAGTACCGATGTGCCATCCATGGCACACAAAGTGTGAACCTACTAAATCATGGACATTGTTTCTTTGATCTAATCATACCAACCAAAATGATTCTCCTATCATATTAATTAGCAAAATAAAAATATGTCTTTTATATTTTGTTGTTGTTACTTATATAGTACCTTTAATGGTTGGCTTATAGGGCACCTACACTAACAAACATTACATGCGTGGACGAGGGTTTTCAGCTCCATACCGATTCTGCTTCAAGATCTATGTGCTTAGCTTCCTTTCAATGCTCGTAGATGACCCCCTAGACGCATTTCATGCGAAATTTCACACTTCTAACATATCTCTAACTTAGAAACACAAATTCCAACACTCCCGGAACATCTCTAGTACCCCAAACTTGCAAATCATCATCGTTAGACATTCTAAATCATCAAAACACTATCTCAAACAATCAAGAATCGAATTGAAGTCGAAAAAGTTCAATCAAAATTAAACGAGATACATCATAAGGCCTAACCGGAAGGGACAGAGTATTACACATTTGACACACTCTCTCTCTAAATACAGCCTGTACCTCATATTGTACATTTTTAAATAGAAGTAAGCTCGGAGAAGCTGATGACACTTCTTATGTTGGACTCTTTCATCACTTCAAACTTAAATAAAGCTAATAATTCTACTTCATCCTCGCCTCCCTCTACTTGTCCTCTCCAATCCGCCAAATTAAACGCACTTACAACTTATACGAAATGATTAGTTCGTACTTCTTTTTCTTTCATAATCACACAATTCAACTAGGTGTGCTTGATTTTCAATTTTGCACATCCTTAGGACTTCCAAAAAATAAGTTATTGTAAGTTTGATTGGTTTGGATTTGAATTCATTTAGTAGTGACTGGTTTATAAGTGAGCTTGAGTAGCAAAGGGGCTTTGTTGATGAGCAGTTCAAGTATTTTGTCGTTTGCGAGATGATGTGAAACAAGATATATTCTCTTTTTTTCTATTGTAATTGAGTTATATTGTGAGAAATTGTGAATATTGGTCTGGATTAAATTCAGGTGAACTGTGATTAATTGTTGTGAAATTATTAAGTTAAATTAAGTTCAGGTTATTTCTGGAGTGTGAGTTGCAAGAAATAAGATGGCTAGGCGTGTTTTCTTTTTGTTCATTTAAATCAGAGACAATGATCTCTATTATTAATTTTATAAGAGCATATAGGTACTTTTTTTCTTTTTCACCATAGCCCAATCTCTAGTTATTAGTTATCAATTATTATAATTAACATGTGGTGATTTACTTTGTTACATCTAAACACATCTTTATTAAGCATTGTTTTGAATGCAGTTCGAAAACGAGTTAGAAAATTGTTTTTTCATAACTCATTTAGTTGAATGATCAAGAATTTTAAGCAGTGATGAATTTTGATCTATTTGAGATAACTCATAAGTTCACACTTTTTGACATTGAACAGTATGAGCAATTGTTTAATTACAATGTGGCCTTAAATTGTCCACGAGTTTATTGTCAAGTGACCGTACTGCACATTTTGTTGAGTTTCTTTGGCAACTTTTACTGTATGCTCTAAGAGAGATTCATAAAAGTATGCTTATGGGTGATGCATCTAGCTCTTTTTTTTAATCATTAATTCTGAATAATATTTTTTTATTCTTAAAGTTCAACTATGTATTAATTCTAATTTGTGTAAATTGAACATATGAAAGATTGAAGTTTATAACACTTTGGATGGGTTAATAATACCGGTGGTCACAAAAGTTTAGTCATTGATCATATATGGTCACAAAAGAAATTTTTGCTACAATATGGTCACTCTTGAGTTTAATTGCTTCATTGTGGTCACTTTACTCAAAAAATTGGCCAACTAAACAAAAAATGTCACGTACATTTGTCATGTGGCTTAGAATTTGTACACATGGCATGCTTACGTGGCAATAAAAATCCTCACCCAACCGACTCGAATCCGGCCCTATTTTACCCATCAATCAACCCAACCCGACTGACTCAAAACCAACAGTAAAGCCAAACCGAAACCCTCAATCCTTCATTTTCTTCTTAAAAAAAAATAACCCATAAGGGTTTAATATCTCTCTCTCTCTCTCTTGCTCGCAACAATGGCTTCCCTTACTACCTCACCCAAACGTTGTCTCTCAAATCAATATTTGTCTTTTTGAAAATATTGATTTAGGAACATTGATCGGAGCAAGATATTATTTACTGGAAATCAAATTAATAAGTCATGTTGGAAAATGAATTCTGCTTCAAAGCACGAATCAAGATCAGAT
>CAODLS010156308.1:0-15363 GCA_948243855.1 Flueggea neowawraea | reverse complement strand
TTGACATTCGTTCAATTTAGGTAATCATAATGTCTTGCTAGAGACCGCTTATGATTTATGGGCTTTGGGCCCATTGCCAACATTGAATGGACCTACAGGATCGCACACAATAAAACCAATTGAAGAAAATAAATGCTTCTTCTACATTTGCCACTTATTTATGTAGATAAGATAAGTTGGGCCTTGTAATTTTCGGGACATACATTGAGACCCATTGAATGTCAATTTCGGCCCAATGAGTAACTAATTAAATTAGTATTAACTGATTAAATTAGTTAATGAAAGAAGATAATGTCAATTTCGGCCCAAGGACTTAGGTGAAAAAAATTTATTTTTTTTGAAATAAATGGAGGATTACTCCTGATATTTGTAGATGGGCCAAATTTGGTTGTGGGCCACTGGACTCTTTTATGTAAGGAACCATATTTGTAATTTTAGGAAAAGTGACGCTTAATTATAATTTTAAAATACTTTGAGGACTACTTTATAAATTCAAAAAGTTTGGGAATTAATTATTAATTTTGAGGTCTTAGGGACTAAAGTGTAATTTTATGGAGTTCGGGGACTTAATAGTGATTTTACATAGATTTTGATTGTTGGGTTGTGAGTGCTAGATCTTCCATCAAAATAGAATTTCTGACGCCATTGTCGTTTGAGTTTGCAAATTCATTTCATACATATTTTGTATTGCCACAGTCACCAAGTTTGACATATTTGTAAAACACTTGTTTCAGCTCAGTTCAGTTCCTAAGGTGACCAGCCATCGGCCGGTGGTCATTGTTTCGGAGTTTGGAAGCTTGGCATCCTGGTGAGTAGATGACAGCTTCAGACACATAGGTTGTGTCTTTTCTACTTATTTGTGTTTTTATTGTACTATAACCATAGCATATAAATTAGAATAATTAAACAATTGGAATCCTAAAATTTGGTCTATGTGAGGACTTGGTTGATTTGAATTTATTTTTTTAGGAAAATTACATATATATTTATATATATGTTTTCCACTATTTTTGATGCTTATTGCATGCTTTGTTTCGGACGTTATGGATTTTGAATGGATATTCAAACTCTGTTTTTGATAAATTGATACATACGCATGTATACATCTTTTCTCTTCCTCTGTTGGTATTTGATTTGTAAGCTTTGTTCTATGAACACCATTTGGGGGTTTTTACACTTTCTTCGGTACTTGATGTTTGTATGGATCTTCCAATATCTTTTTGAAATAAAGATTCTATTTTTGAAAAATATATATATTTATATATATATATATATTTTTTTTTTTTTTTTTTTTTGAATTATGGAGATGTTTTGGGAAATCGGTGACTTTGGTTTTGGACATCGATATCCAAGTCATATCCTATATATCATTCCTTGTTTTGATATACAAGGTCACATGATCGTTATGTTTTGAATTTCAATATACTATCAATATGTTTTGGAGACGGAACGCCCATGCTACGGGGTGTGTAGCCTTTGGTGCACCAATGTGTGTTAAACCCGACTGCCAGGGTAGTTTGTACCCATGTTGTCCTGATCAGGCACATGATTGGATGTTGCATTAGTAGCGGAGTCCAAAATCATTATTGAGGTGGCAAAGTGACCCAGATCTCACCATGATTATTTTTCGTCCCTTATCCGTGATATATGTTTTGACCTGACATCTACGAGATATTATGCTTTTGATAATAATATGATTATTATTATTTTGATGCCTACATGGCCGAACTTTCTTTTCTGAAATTTCTGGCAATGCTATAAATGGTTTTGAACTTTGAGCATGAGTTTTCGATAAAAGACAAAAAGGGTTTTTAGACTTTTAATTATTTAGTTCAGCCAAAAAATGTTTTATTTTGGAATCTTCGATAAGCTAAAACGGTATTTGAAACATTTTTTTTTTGTTTTTGAAAGCATGCCAGTTGTGATAAATTTGGGAAAGATTCCATAAAGATTCTGGTTTAATTCCATAAAGATTGCGTACATGTTGTTTGCTTCGATTGCGAACGGTTTTCGAAAATGTAGCATATATATACCTATTGATATATGTTGATTATATCTGTATGTGGTAATTTTGAACTGTTTTCAAAACAGCCTTTGTAAGACACAGATGATGCGATATGGAGTGTTGTCCCTCACTCGTTGGGTTTGACCCCCTTTTCTTTTCTTTGTTTTGTCTATGTTTATTATCATCATGCAAGTGATATTAGGGATTATAATCATTGGATTTTGATTCTCAGTAAGGTATTCTGACGTTGCGGTTAGTGCCCTTTTGATCGAGCCCGTTTGTATAATTTGTTAGAGGCTCCACACCGTGTTCCTCTAGGATTTTTTTTTCTTGTTACTGTTTTTGGCATCTCAAATATTTTAATTTGAAAATATTTCTGGAATTTATATTACATATGTTTTCTTTTAATAAATAAAGATTAAACATTTATTTGTTTTTCATATTTATTTAAATATGATTATTGGGTAAATGTTCTGCTCTCTGAGGCTTGTGCGGGATAAGCTGGGCTCCCATAGACGGTTCACCTCGTACGCTGGTCATAGTCCCGGAAATGGGTTGTGACAATTACCATCCACTAAAACTGTAGTTGATAACATTCCTTCAAATGGTCCTTTCAAAAAAGTGCCATCCAGTCCGCAGAATGGCCTACATCGATTAAGAACCGGAGCTATAAAAGCTACAAACATCCTTTTAAAAACAGGATCTGCATCTAAGTCTTGCCTATCTTGAAAAGTGAACTTAACTTCAATCTCGAGATCAAGCCTTTTCAAGACTTATACATACCCATATAACTTAGCAAATGCTTCAGTTTCAGTTCTTTCATTGTCTATTCTAGCCCATCTTTTTGCTTTGTAAATTGATGCTCGTTGACAATCCACTCCATATTTCCTCCTCAGATGATCTTTTATACACCTGGAAGACATGTCAAGTTCTACCCTCAAATCATCTTTCATTTGCTTTGCAATCCATCTAGGAGTTATAATGGACTTTTCTGGATCTAATGCATGAGTGTGATTGTCTTTTTGACTTCACCATAGAAGTCCTCTTATTTTGTAGAATACTTGCATGAAGTCTCCACGCGCATCCCTATCTGTCACATATAACTGTCAATTTGACTTTGTCATTTTTTTTTCTCACCATGTCATCACCACCCAACACATCATAGTCAAACAAAACCTCCCTAATATGCTTGACATCCTTGGAAAATTGTCCATATTCAAACTCAAACTCATTATCAACATCACCAATAAACATCTTGCCTTTAATTCCTTTCATTGTATCTCTTGTATTCCTCTCTTCTTCTTCACTATCACCAATATGTTTGTCTTTAGAAATATCTTCAGGGTATTAAGAGAGGAATTCATCAATTTCATTCTCTGACTAGTGTTCGTTACTTTCACTATTGTCACTTTCTGAAAACTCCTCAACGTTCACATCAAAATCTTCATCCTCGAAATGGCCACACACCTCATCAGATACAACAAAATCTCTTTTTCATTTTTTTCTCAATATATACTTACTACTATTTATGCCTTTTTCAATCCTTTTCTTTGTACTATTCTTTTTTTTTTTAAAAAAAATTGAGATTGACTTGCAGGTTGTGATTGACTTCCAGGTTGTGATTGTGCGTCAATATGTGGGTTAATTTCAATTTCATGCACTCCCTCATATTGCTCTGTTTCATTTTGCTAATCACAATACAATTTAGATTTAGAATTTATTATAGACAACGTTTCAGGATCTAGAGGCATAAAAGTAACATCGTCATCCACTTCTTCTGTATGAGACATAAAATCCTCTTCTGCATTAGAAACAAATTCCTCCTCAGGAATAGACTCATCATCTTCGTCCACTTCAACCACTAGAGGCATAAAAGATGTAGGACCTTCTACCACTGCAACTGAAATTGGTATAACTAGCTCCGTACTAAATCCCTCAAACATGCTAAGTATGTCCTTATCATGCTCGATAAAGTAACCCTTCTTATCTTGAAATGAAAGAACCAAACCAGCATCGATGTTAAAAGATTTCATAGCATCATCAAACAAATCTAAGAAGCTGTAACAATCTTTGTTGACATCCTCGACATTAACTTCCACTAATTTATGTATTAACCTAATTATGGAGACGGTATAATGGTTCCCGTAAAACAAAAAATCCAACCAGTAGTGTATTACAAATCAACTGTACATGAAACACAACCAATTTGCTAAGAAGGCACAACATCAAAATATGGACTAATTCAATTTTGCCTGAACCATGAACGTCAACAGAACATATCATAATACATCAAATATAACTAATTTACTAAGAAGGCACATAAGTAGAGCAACACAAAGTACTTGACAACCTACAAACAAGGTTTTAAACCCAAATCTCGAACCCTAACACAAATTTTTCCTTAACAACAACCAACATTGGTGAGGTTAACAAGGCAAATACATGACTTTGAGACACAAAAATACTCCAACACCATGATTTTCACATACCCAAAACCATTACCCATCGGATTGAAACCTAAATCTTGAACCCTAACACCAAACCCAAACCCATTACACATTTTTCGCACTTACCCAGTTGTCGACATCGTTGAGCGTCGCAATCGTGGTCAGAGTTATTTGTTTGAAGCGATTTCACAAGAAAGAATGAAGAGAGAGTAATAGGAGAAAGCCAGAAGAGAGGGAAAGAGGTCGAAGAGAGAGGGAATGAGGAGGTTTGGAGTATTCTAACTTTTTTTAATATGGCATTTGTTCTTTTGATGTGGTATGGATATTTTTGACTTTTTATCCTGTCTGTTAAACTTAACTGATGGAATATGGGGTCAGGGATCGGAGCAGCTAGTTTAGAACTAATAAGGATCGGGATGAACAATACACCAAAACTCTGGGATTGCCATGGATTTCGCCCTAAAATCTGTCTATGTAAAAAATGTACACATAGTCTCTTAGCTTTTCCAAAATTATGAAGTTAGTCTTTAATTTTTTTTTGATGTAGAGTTAGTCCTTAAAGTTGTGTAATTACATGGTTGAACAATAAAATTTTTTAATACGCATGTGTAAAAGTGTTTACACACTTGTACACTTATTACACTGACATATGCATTTGTACACTTATTACACTGACATATGCATTTGTACACTACAAAAAGTGAACACTTATGTACACCCATGTACACTTATGTATACCAGTGTATACAAATAAATTAGTTTATAAAAATTATGAAAATACCTTGTACACATGTGTAAACCAATGTACACCCGTACAAACATGTAAACCAATGTACACCTATACAAATGTGTAAACCGTCGAAATTCAATAAATCAGCTTTTATAAAAAAAATTGTGAACATTTTTGTACATTATGTACACCTTTTGGAATAATTAGATTTTTTTTGAATTTGTTTGAGAAAAAACTCAATTTCTGGCCGAAAAGCCAAATTTTCATGACAATATTTCAATTTTTTTCACGAATTTTCTAAAAAATGGTATTTCTAATATGTGTTATAACTTTTTGTGGCATTCTAATATTTGAAAAGTAGTAGTAGCATTTTAAATTTGGAATTTTGATTTGCAACAAATGTGCTATTTTCCTATGAGTTTAATCAAACTGAGGCCACTTTTTTAATGCTCATGCTTAGCTCAGTCAAAATTACTCAAGTTTTAGTAGGCTTTAAGCTTCAAATATTGTTTAAGTTTGCTCCAGAGCTAAATATCAAGTTTGCAGACTATTTGATTTCTTGCAGGTTTTGGTGATTTTCTTAAATAACTATCAAAATTTTGTTTCATGCTCTAATAATAAGCGTGGAGTTTCCTACATGTTTCATGCTTTATTGAGTATCTCAACAACCTTCGTTTCATCATTATAAGCTTCCTTCTCTCCCTAACGCACGTCCTCGGCCCAAAAAGTGTAGATTATCACGCTCGATCTTTCCCGAATCGACTACCAGGACTAATTAAATCATTCTTTAGCATGTTTAATCAACTCAAAACACATAAGTAACCCATTAAACTCTCATTTGTTCAAACATGACCTAAAGGTGTAGGCCATTACAACATTTTACACAAATGCATCAACTCTTTAACTTTACGATTATTCTGATTCTATCTTCATAACTCTTCAAACTCGTTGAAGGATTAATTGGCACTATAATTCTAAAGCTCCTAACCCCTATGAGTCTTGTGAGGATTATATTTTGAGCATTTCTTTTACCAAGATTCTTGACCATCTAAGTTATGGTTGCCATCGTCTTGAAAGATGAAGATAGATAGATAGACTATTGAGTTTTAATGAATGGACAAATGATAGATGTAAGAGGAAGGAAGGATGTCTTCTGAACATAGGTTGATGATGGGAGATGATGATGATCAGGTAATACTCCTATAAAGAAATAGATTTTTGATCATTTCCAACAAACTACACCAATTGCAGTTGTCTCGTAGCTCAACAATGATTTTTTTTAGTGAGAAGCTTCTTCAAGCCTTGAATAATCAACATTGAGTAACCTTCAAAACAACAAAGCAAGTTCAAAGTCTTTGCCTGTAGAATCATTTTGATGCTCAAATAAACGATTCGACAAAATTTCAATACTCTCTTTAGAATGAGTAATATCTTAGAATGAAGGGGGAGGTGTTCTTTGTAATGTTGAGTGAAGAGTTTGGTGAGATGTCCGTTAACAGCAATAATTGAGGTAGGTGGAGGCGGATGTGAGCGGTTGCCCCCATCGGCAACAGGGTACCTTATACACCTCCCTTCCTTACCTGCACCTACAACTCCATTCCCCGCCTCCCTGATCCCAGCTGCAACTCCGTCCTCCCCCTACCCAAACACCTCATCCCCACGCTTGACATTTACTAGCTCTACGATATTCAACATCGACGATATCCTCAACATCAATGATGCAAATTTCGCTGAAGTTATCTACGTTGATCTCGTCCTTCTCCGATCCACGACTATGGAATAGTTGGAGACTAGTCTATAACGAAGATCAGCATTTGCAGTGTCAAAATTCTGGATTTGGCACAACCTTTACGTTTGTAACGAACATGACTGAGCTCCTATTCAAATCTATAACGATGCCAGGAACAACTTTGATGACGCTAACTCCATGGATAAACTCGACGATGATGTCCCCGTCAATTCCATTGTTAATTAGCTAAGCATTGTGTCGGACATGGAAGAGGTGGTGCTGACGACGCTAGTTTGATTAGATGGCTAGTTGATTAATGAAGGTGGAGGAGAAGAGCTAGGTTTTTGACTTGGTGTTTGGTAACAAATGCCACCTATTGTTTTTAAGTGTTCGTTAACTGAGATAGTTATTCCTAATTAGAATTATTGACCAAGAATTAATAATTTTTACTTAACAATTCATTAGAAAAATGTAGTTTTCATTTAAGTATTCAAAGAAAATCATGTTTTAAATATGAAAATTGAATAAAATCAAAGTAATCCGTTGAATTGGTTTTAAAAAAATTGTAAACATTTTATACAACTGTATAAGCTTTAAAAAATAAATTTGTAAACATTATGTATACTTGTATACACGTAGGTGTACGTTTTGTACACCTTTGACCTCCAATTTACACCTTTGTCCATATTATAAAATGAATTAAATAAGTGATTTAGTAAAATATTAAATTGTTTCTCACAATTTTGTTTTTCAACAAAAAAAAACATTTTTAGTGCTACCCACGATTGCGTATATTTGTACATATTTTGTCCATATCTTGCATAGTTTTGTCAACATTTTGTACACCCTTTGAAAAAAATTCTTCTCTCTTGATATGCTCTAAATTTCTCGCGGGAACTCTCCAATTTCTCGTGCATGTTCGAGAAGGTGCTATTTTTGAAATTAGTTTGAGGGGAATCTCATTTTAGTTTCCTAGGATGACATTTGAAATTTGGCATTTTATTTTATTATAGAAATAAAGTTTTCCCAGTTGTTTTCCAAATAATTAGATATGAATCCTCCGCTTAAGCTTGAGTTATCTATGTAATGTTAATGACTAAAATACAAGTTGCAGATTCATAAATTTAATCAATTAAACAGTGAAAAAAAGTACCACTTTCTTCGAAAAAATTGAGGTGAATTATACAACAAAGTCATGTAATTTGGCTAAATGAACCAAATCTTAACTAAGTCAACCTAAGAATGCCGTTGTAGCTCTCTTCTCTCTCTCTCTCTCTCTCTCTCTCTCTCTCTCTCTCATGTTTAAGAGGCACTAGTGTCCTCGTCCATCTTTTCCTGGCTTTCGCCAGAAAATGGACCTTTAAGGTCCTTTTTTCGCAGCCATGAAATGTATATATTTTTGTTTTTTCTTTTGTTGGCTTTAGATTTTTCCTTTTTTGGTATAAGTTAACAAAATACAATAAAATATATAAATTTCTATAGATAACAAAATAAGATTTACTATATCCAAATTAATGTATAAAATATTTGTAAGTAAAATCCACTTAATAAAATAATCATCAGTATCCAGTAACCTATTAGCATCTTTGTATGGAGATCTAATACAAAAATACAAAGAGCTCGACCAAAAGGGCATTCACTATTAAAATTAAATGCTTCACTGAGAACAAGTTGTCGGACAGTTGTTGGTACTAAAAGAAATACATGAAATGTTTGCCACAAAAGAGGGTAAGAATACTCATTGAGGGACATCACTCCAAAGCGACTCAAGATCCTCACATAAACCATTTTAAAAATAGTTTGAAAATATTGCATGCATGTATGTAATATAATATAATATAATATAGTACAGTACATTACAGTCTAATATAATATACATGTTGTAACATCTTGCTCATTTGTAGATTAGACTTTAGAGTGATTTCAGGTTTATTTGAGTGAAGTATATGTTTACTCGAACAAGTGGAGTGTTACTCGAGTAAACGAGTTTCTCTTTGAGCCCTTTGGATAAGTACTTACTCAAGTAGATATGTGTGTCACTCAAGTAAGTTTAAGTCAGGGTTACTCAAGTGAAATTCGGTGTTACTCGAGTGACAAAATTGCCTTTGAACTCCTCTGAAACAATTTTTAATTGTCTTACTCGAGTAAACATTGTGTCAGTGTTTAAATCATGTGAAACGATGTGTTTTGATGTCCTTCTTCCATTTCTTGTCTTCCTTCATACAAGATCATATGGGTTTGCTTGTATGAGCTTCGGTATTATAATATATGTTAGGTCTTACTAAAGTTTTGAATTTTTTATGAAAAATTAATGGATTTGAGTTAGTTTTTGATAGATCTTGGTAGTATGAGCATATATTTGAATGGGTTGAGCTTAGGTTTGAAGATTGAGTTGGAATTTGAAATGAGTTAGGGTTTGGAAGAATAAATTTGGGATTTTGATTCCAATTTATATTATTGATGAAATGGATGGATTATTTTTATGATTTAGCATATTTGGAAGTGATTTAGGTGATTTGGAATGGTTGGTATCGGTTTGGATGAATTTGGGTGTTTTCGATAAAACTTTCTTCCATAGGGACTAGAATGCAAAATTTCAATGTCTAGAATATAAATGTGGCATATTTGGAGGACTAATTTGTCAATTTTAAAAATTTTAGGGAGTAACTTGTAATATGCTGAGGTATTAGGGACTGAAGCGTAATTTGGTAAAATTTCAAAGGTTAATTTTGCAATTATGAAACATTTGATTTTTGACGAGAGGGTTAAAAAACCGATCACAATAGGATTTTTGACATCATCGAGGGTGAGATGTGCATTTGCATTCCATGTATATTTAGTATAGCCACAGTACCGTACCAAATCTGACTTCGCAATAATTTTTCTGTCTTTAGTTTCGTTCTATGTCCAAGGTAATTAGCCTTCCACTGGTGGTGTGTGAACGAATTATTTGGCTCGGCCTCCACATGAGATGAATGTCATTCTAGACACATAGATTGTATTTTTTGAACTTATATAGTTTTTATTGTGCTCTGATTTTGCCATGTAATCTAGACTAATTAAAGGATCGGTAAATCCTAAATTTTTGTTATGTGAGATATGGATTAAAAACTCAATACTTAGAATATGTAGATATGTTCAGTAATAATATTGATATTGTTTGTTTGCTATATATGTTTGCTTATGACACATTACCTGTATAGCTTGTTTGAGGTTAATTATATTTTCTATCATTATCCTCATGTTTCATATGTTTGTCTGTTTAGGATATATATGATAAGTAAGCTAGTACCTTAGAATGTTAGAATATGATTAGTGATGGTTCTGTTAAGACTCATCTGCTTTGCAAACCGGTCCGTAGTCAGTACTCTAAATAATATATTATGCTTTGAAATAGCCACTATTATTATTCGTCTGTTTCATGCTCATCTATTTAATTTAAATATATTTATTTCAATGATTTTGACTTTGGGACATTTGGCTATAGGATAGCTATAATCATTATGATTTTGATTAGTACTTTTTTGTTCTATTTGTTGTCTGCTAAGAACTCTTTTGTATGATCTATTTGATTCGAGGCACTCTAACTATGGGAAAATGTATCCTTTAGTATACCATTGTTCAGTGAATACCAAGTTATCAGGGGTGCTGGTGATACTGTGTGTTCAGCTAGACACACGGGTCAGTTTATGTGGCAAGAGTCCACACCAAACAGTCATTTAGGGAACTATCAGGTGGTAAGATTCCACATCAGATAGTCAGTTAGGAAATTGATCGGTGGCAAGAGTCCACATCAGATAGTCAGATAGGAAATTTTCAAGTGGCAATAGTCCACATCTCTGATTTTGATTTTTATCTTATTATGCATGAATTTGTACGTCTGTATTATCGATTATACCTCTGTAGTATATTGTAATGTGACTTGGCTGGATATATCATGCTGGAGCCCATGGACTGCGACGTTCACAGATATAGTCATATTGATTAGTTCTGTTATGGTGTAGCTTTGAGACTTTAGGGTGGTGTTGGGTACTGTTTTGGGCCCCTAAGGCTGTCAACTGTCTAGCCCTTTTGAGCTGGGTACTGTTTAGACTCTTAAGGTCGCTAGTTTATCTGTGATTATGTCTGACATATTTTTAATATAATGATATCAAAATTTGTTTTGGGACTCTACATACATAGCATTTGGACAAGTTATTTGTATTGTATGACAATGTCATGAACCTATAGTTAATGAATAGCTGGGATGAAAAGATTCTGATTAATAATTATTGCGCTTATTTGTTGTATGTTGTTTACATTTAGTGCGAGATGCTTTGAGAAATTTTTTTTTAATTTGGTATATATATATATATATGTATGTGTATATATTGGTATTATATAAACATATGTGTATGTGTATTTTTGAAATGTTTTCAAAATGGTTAATGTGAGGTCTTGGAGGTTTTAGAGTGTTGTTCCTCATTGAGTATTCTCACCCCCTTTGTTACTTAACATTTCATATTGTTTCAGAGTTAGTGATCATTCGTCATTCAACGCTCAGTGAGGCAGTCTGTTCAACAGTGAGTGCTCTTTTGTTTGGGTCCTAGTATGTTGCTCCACACTAGGACATTTGTGGGTTTATGGTTGTGTATGAATATTCTGTTGAACTGAATATTACTTACGAATTTTTGTTTATAAAAGAAATTTGACTTTCTATTTATTTCATTCATAGTTTAAATTGTTATTGTTCATGGTTTGGCATAATAATTTGGGTAGATGTTATGTCCTTCTGAGGCTTGGGCTAGGCCTACGGTTCGGTTCGCCTCTAACATTGATCATGGTCCGATTTCGGGTAGTGACATGCACTTTATATAGTATTATTACTTGAAAACCTTTTTCAAAATAGTTTACATCAATAGCCCACAACATGTATTTAGACGTAATAAATAGTACAGATAGTTATTATAGAAGAGATTCAGATAAGAGACCAGAAGCAGAAACAAATAAAATTAGACAATATCAGAAATGTGGGCTATTGCCACTAGACAATATATCACATGTGTTTGGTCGGATACATGGTTACCATTGTACTCTTGTAACTAGGACCTTGACAGAGCATTGATATACTAAAGGCTACATTACCTCGTAATTAAGTGTCCCATATCAGAATAATATAATAGTAGATAGACATGCAAAGCAGACAGTTAAATACAGAAAATATATAATAATTTTCAAAACAGATTTTCTCATTTTAGATACAAATCAGATTTTAGGTATTACCAAACCTTTAATTAGTTATATTACATACAAAAGTCTAGACATAGCAAAAATAGAATAAGTTTCTAAAACATAGCCTATGTGTCTAGAATGACATCCAACTCACCTGGATGTCAAAATCAAAAGGTTCACTCAAGCACCATTAGTGACTGGTTGGTCACTTCGGCATAAACACGAAGTTAAAAAACATACATATCAAAGCGAAGTCAAAATGCGACATCGTGGCTATACCGAAATGCATATGCAAACCTAAACCCTCGACGACGTCGGAAATCTTAATGCGATCAAATATCTAACCCTTCCGTCGATGATCAAACAACTCCTGAAATTATGGAATTGGTCCCTCAACTTTTTAAAAATTACAACTTAGTTCGTAAGACCCCAAAAGATTATAAATTAGTCCCTAAACTTTTGGAAATTTATGTTGGTGCCAAGAATGGCACTCCAAGAGGGGGTTGAATTGGAGTTTTAAAGAGTTTGAAAGACTTGTTAAATTTTTTTTGCAAATTAAATCAAATAACAAAGTTCTTTTCAAACCAAAATCAAAGTTAAATACGGAATCAATAAATAAACAATTCGCCCACAATATAAAGTAAAGTAAAGAGAGTAGGAAAGAGAAAACAAAGCTGATTTATAATGGTTCGATCTTCCTTAACGTACGCCCATTCCTCTAAATCCCGTAGAGAATTTCAATCCATTATCTCATCACTTGCGGGTGGAAGGAAACCTTTATAACTACTTGTTTTTGTAGGCTTAACAAACGAACCGCTATACCTTATTTTAGGGACCAAACAAACAAACCAAGCCTCTAGTTTTTGCAGGCTTAACTAAAAAACCGTTTACCTTTTGTTTTTCAAGGCTCACTAGCAACCACTCTTGTTTTTCTAAGTTACAACAAGAAAAATTATCTACCCCAAGCAAAGAATCTTGCTTGTTACAAAATCAACACAAGATGTCACAGAATTAAGCTCACATAAACCAATGCAAATAAATAGCTCAAATGGGTTAGAAATATAGAGATGAGAGAGAAAGTGAATAGCAAACTTAGCAAATGTCTCTCTTCTATCTCTTCTAATCTGGAATGTCTATTTAAAGCCACTAGGAAGAATATAGCTATTGAAATCCTCAAAGTAGCCATTGTGAGATAATAGAAAATTTTGATTTTAATGACGTCACAATCTTCTATGTGCATCGTCATTTGATTCATCTAAGTTCTACGTGCATTGTTAGTCAATCTACTTGCATTGTTTGAAATCCAATTCTTTCGTCCTTGTGTGAATCAGCGCCTACATGCTTAACTGCTTCTTTACGTGCTTAGTTGCTTCTCTACGTGTGTTGGCATATGATCTATGTTCTTTGTAGCTTGTTCTATGTGTGTTGCTCTGAACTCCAGAATATGCAATTTTACCTAGACAATATGCTACGTGTTTGGCATCTTGTACTACGTGTGTTATTGGTTCTCTAAAATAGCACTTTTGATTTCCACGTCAGCGTGTTAGAGAATATTCATATTTGAATTCCCGAGGAGTGTTTTAACTTTGTTGTCATCTGAAGCTCGTCTACATGTGTTGCTTCCCCATCTACGTGTGTAGAGCTTCTCTTCAAAAATTCCATCTTTAATCCATTTATGCGTATTCTCTCTCATTTTCTACGTACCTTGATCATTCATGGAATACTTCACAAAGGCTTAGATCTCCACTACATTCATTGAGAGGGTCTGGTGCTCATTGTCTGTAGTGCCATTTAAATCTACATGCTTTCTTCACAGTCTATGTGCTTTGATGCCATTTTTCTGAGATCTACGTCCGTAAGCAAGACCTAACGTGCGTTGTTGCTACAAATCAGAGAACTTGGACATTTGCATATCTTTCATGGATGTTTTGTGCACATCAACGACAAAACCGAACTCAACGATTTACAAGTTAGTGCTCTAAATATTTTATAATTACAATTCAGACCTCAAAAAATAAAAATCTCACACTTTAGTCACTGTGACAGAAAGTTTTATAAAAAATGCCAAAAATGTGTTCAACTCAACACAAACCATTCCAAATCATCTAAAACATCTCCAAATGTGTTCAAATCCATGAATCAACAATCAATTTCACCAATCGAACACATTAATTCCAAGAATCCTACATTTGCTCTTCCAAACCCTAATCCATTCAAATAACAACTCAAATTTCCAAAACTCAGGTTCAATACAAACATTTCTAAGGCTAATATAGCATAATCTATCAATCTTTAACTCAAATCCAATCAAAATCAAGCAAAAATTCAAAACCCTAGCTCAAAATGTGCAAAAACAACATTCTAGCATCAACCTATAATTCTTGCATCAAAATGAAGAAAGAAACAAATTAATAGCATGATCTTACCTCAAATTGATGAAAAAAATGATGGGAAGGCAATGAGAGATGAGGAGAGACTGATTTGGAGTGTATATGAGTGAAGAAAGAAGTAAATGGACGAAGGAGGGCAGGTGAGGGGTTATTTAATGATTGTCTCACCAAAACGCACCGTTTCACTGATTTCTAAAGCATAATTGTGACACCCCGAACCTAAATAACCATGCATAGCATATATTTATTGATACATACATTACATAAGCATTTTCGTATAGAATTCAACATATATAGTTATAATTGAAGATACAACGACGAGTGTTTAAGGAATTAGTAGAAAATAATGATTAAGTCGATTAAAAGTATATACTCAAAATTATAGTTAAATCAGGAATACTCTATTATATTTGTACCAAATAGGATCAAAAACTAAGTTAAAAGACTTGATAGAACAAATAAATAAACATAAGTTAGGGATTAAAAAGAGGAGAAACAAAGAAAAGAGACTAAAATGAAATATAGTATATGTGTAATATCTGAATTGTAGAAACATTTGTTTAAGTTGTCACGTGGCATAGCTTAGCAGCCTTAATTCTGAAGTATCTTAACCAAAGTTCACATTATCCAAATCAATAAAATCAGATGACATAAGTAAGAATTAGGCGTGAACTCGGCAAACTTCTTGGTGGATAAGAACAAGTCCTCGATTACATATTTATACTCTTCTTCTACTATCAAGTTAAACCCTTATTTTCATACCAAAACGTATCCACAGTACACACAGTCCAATCCTGGTTCCAAACTCTGTCCAAAATAGCTCCTGTACACACAATTGAACATTAACCTCT
>CAODLS010156294.1:0-13917 GCA_948243855.1 Flueggea neowawraea | reverse complement strand
TGAGCAGTCTGGATCCTCTACTGGATCAACTTGAATTTCTCAGTAGTCTTCAAAATAAGATCTAGCCCCAACGACTTTTTCTCACCGGCCTCAGCCCAACACAGTGGAGATTTACACTTCCTGCCATACAATGCCTCGTATGGTGCCATCTAGATACTCAAGTTGTACGAGTTGTTGTACGCAAACTCTACCAGAGGCAAGTGAGAATTCCAACTCCCAGTAAAATCTACATTGCACGCTCTCAACATATCCTCTAATGTTTTAATCGTGCACTTGGGCTGACCATCAGTCTGTGGATGAAAAGCTATACTGAAATCCAAACGAGTACCCAACTCTTCTTGCATTTTACACCAAAATTGCGAAGTGAATTGTGGTCCTTTGTCTGACACTATAGAGACTGGTACACCATGCAAGCATACAATCCTATCAACATATAACTTTGCTAAGTATGACACTCTATATGTTATCTTGACAGAAAGAAAATCCGTTCACGTGGTTAACCGATCACCGATAACCCAAATAAATTCATACCCATAAGACATCCCCGATAGTCCAATTAAAAAATCCATAGTGATACGATCCTATTTTAACCCCGAAAAGGTCATCTATTGTAACAATTCAGAGGGTCGCTGGTGCTCAAACTTAACCTGCTGACAGATCAAACACCAACTAACAAACTCACTGATGTCCTTCTTCATCTCTGGCCACTAATAAGAATATTGAATATCTCGATACATCTTAATGTAACCCGGGTGTATAAAACATCCAGAACTATGACCCTCGATCATAATCTTCTCGTATAAACCACCCGAAGATGGTACGCACAATCTCAGTCCAAACAAAAGGACTCTAGAGCCATAACATTGAATCTAGGCACATCAGAAGAGTTAAACTTCTCAATCAAACTTTGAAATTTAGAATCCTCCTTCTGAGCCTCCCTAATCTGGTCCAACAGTACAAGCCTTGTCTTAATACGACTAAACAATGCCCCAGAGTCATGAAACTGTAACGCAACTCCAGACTCCAATAGATGTTGCCACTCAGACACTGCAGGCCATCTCTCAATAGAGATATGAGCTAAGCTACCCACCAATTTCGTACTCAGAGCATCTGCAACAATGTTAGCCTTGCCAGGATGATATGATATGGTGCAATCATAATCCTTCAGCAACTCTAGCCAACGCCTTTGCCTTAGATTTAGGTCTCGTTGCCCAAAAATGTACTTGAAACTTTTATGATCTGTGAACATCTCAAAAGTCTCTCCATACAGATTATGCCTTTAGATCTTGAGTGCGAACACCACTGCTGCTAATCCAGATCGTGCGTCGAATAGTTTTGTTTGTGCCTCTTAAGTTATCTCGATGCATAGGTGATTACTTTACCATGTTGCATCAATACACAACCTAGGCTAACTTTTGATGCATTGTAATACACCGCAAAGCCTTTAGAACCCGACGGTAGAAATAACACTAGCGCACTTATCAGACACTTCTTCAACTTCTGAAAACAACCCTCACATCTATTTGACCAAATAAACTTAACTCCCTTTTGAATTAACCGAGTCAACGGAGTAGTAATCATTGAGAAATCTTGGATGAACCTCCTGTAATACCCGACTAAACCAAGGAAGCTTTGAATCTCCGCAGTGGTCTTAGGCCTCTTCCAATGGAATATTGTCTCTAACTTCTTTGGGTCCATCATAATACCCTCTCTCGACACCACATGTCTAAGTAATGCCACTTGTTTGAGCCAGAATTTTCACTTCGAGAATTTAGCATAAAACTGATGTTGTCGCAAAGTCTACAACACTTACCTCAAGTGGCCCTCATGCTCCTCATACTCCTCGCGTATATCAATATGTCATCGATGAAAACAATAACAAACTGGTCCAAATACGGTTTGAACACTCTGTTCATTAAATCCATAAATGCCTCTAGAGCATTGGTCAAACCAAACGACATCACCAAGAATTCATAGTGACCGTATCTAGTTTTAAACACCGTCTTAGGGATATCCTCACCTCTAATCCTCAACTGATGATATCTCGACCTCAAGTCGATGTTCGAAAACCATTATGTACCCTGCAAATGGTCAAACAAATCATCTATCCTCGAAAGTGGATATAGGTTCTTTACCATTACCTTGTTAAGCTGTCGATAATTGATGCACATATGAAGGCTCCCATCATTTTTATTTACAAATAGCACAGGAGCACCCTATGGTGAAACACTTAGCCGAATAAAACCCTTGTCCAATAACTCTCTCAGCTAAGTCTCTAACTCCTTTAACTCCGTCGAAGCCATTCGATACAGTGGAGTCGATATTGAATCGGTACCATGCTACAATTCTATTGCAAACTCAATCTCCCGCTCAGGAAGAACTCCTAGGAACTCATCTGAAAACACACCAAAAAATCTCAAACCACTGGTATGTCTTCCACTCTCAACTCTGATCCCTTAGACTTGGTGAGCACAAAAGTTAAATATGCTTCACATCCTCGATGAATCATCTTCTCTGCTCTAACTGCTGACACATAACTCTGTCCAACAATGTCTCACTCACTCTGATAGAAAAACTCAGTTTGACTAGGTGGTCGAAAACATACCCTATTGGCAAGCAATCCAATGTAGTATGCCGATCAAAAATCCAATCCATACCTATAATGACATAATACTCCCCCACATCCAATAAGATGAGCTAGCTACCAAATCATGCCTATCAATGGCAATCACACAACCCTGAAACCTAGAGTTAGTTAACATTTTACTACCCAAAGATCATGAATCCTCTAACAAATTGTATAAATAATGTAACACTAGCCCATTATGCTCAACAAAATATGGAGTAATGAATGAATGTGATGCACGAGTGTCAAATAATACATATGCTAAAGTATCAGATATAACGAGTGTACCAGTAACTGCACCATTAGAGGTCTGCACCTCCTAATGAGTAAGATGGTATAACCGAGCATGCCCTCATGTAGCAGCACTACTCTGAGTGCCTAGAGCGTTAGTAGACTTCCAGTGGTTTGATGTAATAGTAATTTGAATTTTGTTTGACTTGGAGACTTAGGTTTGATTTAAGTATTTAAAATTAGAGTGATTAGATTGAAGATTAGAGTAGTAATTACATTCAGTTTATCTCTGTAGCCCTTCTAATTTGAGTCTTTTGGAAATTCAATGTCGAATTTCATTTGAGAGGGGGGAGTATTTAATATCTTAATTTTTTTATTAATTTTTGGTAATTTTTCCGACTAATTTGGAAAATAATTTTTAATGTTTGAAAATTAAATTTTTGTGTTTTAGATGTTAATTGGATGATTAATGATGTTTTTGAAGTAATTAGGGTGTTAATTACGTGAGAGTTTGTTTTAAATAAAAGAAGAAAATTTGAAGAAAACAAATAGATGAGTGATAGGTCGTTTTTGTATTTTGAGCATGTGACAAGTCGTTCCTGTTGTTGGTGCTATCGTTCGTGTGAAATATTGGTCGTCCGTCGTTATGCCCTTGAACAAAATGACAACGTTTCGTGTTAAGTGTTTCTCGGCCCAAACTCTTCCTCAAACGGCACCGTTTTCTTTTGTTTTAAAACCCACAACCGATATTTCCTTTCTTCTTTCTTGTTTCTTTCTTTCTTCGTTCTTCAGACTTCAAACCCAGAAACGAACACAAACCCGATTCTCTTCTATCCTTCTCCATCCCTCAATCTTTTCTTCTCTTCCAAATCAAGGTAAGAATTGGTTCCAAGTCATTTCTTTGCTTTTTTTTTCTTGTCATTCTTTCATTTGGAGTGATTGAAATTAAATGGGTTTTTGTGGGGACTGAAGCTTTGGATTTGAAGCGTTTAGGACGGATTCGAGCTTGTCTTTAGTTGGATTTTAACGGGTTGAGTTGGTAGAGCGTGAATATAGGTTGAAAATGGAAGATTGGATGGTTTTTTTATGGAAGGGTAATTCGGTCCGAATTTGATGAGGACGGATTTGGGTGGTTCTCGTGGTTTTGAACAAAACTGGTGATGAGTTTGAAGTTCTGGGATAGTTTTGAGTTGATTAGAAGGATTAAAAGTGTTGGGTTATGGTTGAATGGTTTATTCCCGAATTAGATTGAAATTTGGGATGTTCTGATGTTGTTTGTGTCTGAAAAGGACTAAAAACGTAGTTTACCAGATTCTGAAAATTTTGAGGACTGACCTTAATATTGTGCATATTGTACTGGTCTAATATTTGGCAATTGTTACAGATTTGTAATTCTATAAGACGTTAAATTTGTAATTTGAAAAATTGGAGCATTAATTGATAAATTTAAAATACTTAAAAGACTAAATTCTAAATTCTAAAAAATTTGGGGACTAAGTTATAATTTTTTGAGGTTTTCAGTATTAAATGATAATTTTATATAAGTTAGGGATTAAACTGTAATTTTGTGTAGATTCTGTTTTTCGAGGTCTTAGTGATAGATCTTCGACCGAAATAAGTTTTTGCTATCGAGTGAGTGTCTGCATATGTATTTGCATTTTGTATATTTTTTGTAATGCCACCATTACTATGTCTGAAATCTGTTGTAATAAATTATGTAGTCAGTTTTGTTTAATTTTTGAGGCGATCAGTCATTAACTGTTGGATTGCGATTGGATTATTAGATAGGTGTCTAGGTGAGTGCTATGACAACTTCAGACATATAGGTTATGTCTTCAACTTTGTATAGTTTTTGATATGTCTGGACTTATTTCTATAATACGGATTAATTAATTATTCGGCTAATTAATAATCCGATTTTTGTAATAATTCGGGAATAATAATTCTATCCTTCTAAAAAATTATTATTTATTATTATTAATTTCTGTAATCAATAATTTATCTACTCTGCAAGTCTGTAATAAAAATTATTTTGAATTCTAAAATAAATACTCTATTTTAAAATAAATATATTTTTTGTACTAAGTATTTCATTTTTTGAAATTAAATATATTTTATGTAATAAATATTTTATTTAAATTTAAATAAGTTTTATGATATTATGTTTAGTATTTTAGAATATTTTATGTTCGATATTTCATTTTATCTACTCTGTACATATGTTTACTTTTAAATATATTTACATATATTTTTGATAAATATAAATTTTTATAAGGTAAAATCTATCGTATTTTTTAAGATTTGATCATATCTTTTGAATGGTTCCTAAATTTTTAAAATTAGCCAATTTAATTTCTCACTCATAACTCTATTTGTTTTTTTAACAGAAAATTTAAAAAAAATAAAATTATCCTCTATTTTAAAATTAATTTACTTCAACAAACCACTTAAACATTTTTTTTCCTTTTCTGCCTCGAAACCCAGTTCCCACTGTCAACCCCTCTCCTCCTCCCTGGTTGCCTCCCTCGTTGCTCCGCCTCTCACACCGCCGCCACCCTCTCCCTCTCTTTTCTTCCAAAGCTGTCGCCACCCAATGTTTTCTAATTAAAATAAAAACAAAAAAAAAACCATCACTAACTCCTGCTAAATTCAAACAAATCAATTCAAAATTGAAAAAGCAATTATGAACAAAACAAGAACAAAGTACTAAATCAAAAAATAGTATCAAGATAAGCTTCTTCTGGGCAACACTGAATTTCAAATAGTCAATTCGGCCAAAACTGCGAGGTCGAAGGTTTTCACAAAGAAGCCCAACTTAGAAAATAGAAAATATCTGAAAAAAATAGCATTATTTGAAGATGAGAACAAAAAAAAAGAAGAATGACCTGAATAGAATACCGAACAACAGATTGTTTTCGATCACTGCTAATTGTAGGGAAATGAAACCAGAAACAGAAAACTTCAATGTTGTTGGTGATAAATCAATTAATGTTTCACCAAACCCATTACGAAGCAAATCGCGAGAGATCTGTGGCCACCGCCATCGGTTTTGTCTACTCGCTGTCGAATTTCGACGACGCTTCAGATCTAAAACGCCATCGGTTTTCGTGTTTGCTCCTGTCACTACTGCAAACTTGAAAGCAGCCATTAATTTGTCGCCAAGAAACATCAACCTCAGTTAAAGTGTAATGCATTTAGCAGTATATTCATTTGTATAACTACATGTATATGATGAAATTACGAATGACCTTTTGTTGTTTGCTTCTGCCATTGATGATGAGATCTGAGACTCAAGTGAAAATTCAGGACAAAATCACAGCTGTTCTTGAAATCTGGTCTTTTTTTTTTTTTAAACTAGGGACCAGCAACTGTTAATAAATCAGTGATTTGAAAAAATCAACAGGCACGAAAAAAAATGAAAAGAAGCAATTCTTAACAACAAGAAAAAGAGTGCAGAAGAGAACCAAGTCAATGAATGGATTTAAAAGAGGAAGCGTGGCCTCAGCTCGACAAATAAAAATGACCTTTTGTCCACTTCTTTTTTTTCTTGCGTTTTTTGTCCACTTATTAATTCTTATCGGGTTCTCCAACATGGAGTCGAAGCAAGGTAACAGGTTAATTGCATACACGGTTTTGTCGTCGGCGAGCGGAGGACCAGCACTGAGAGAACCACAAGGTAGAAGACAATGGAGGAGTCGATTGCTGTGGCGGAGAACTGTGAGAGAGGGTGAGAGAGAAGAGAGAAGAGTGAGGAGAGAGAGAATAACGAGATAGTGGTACACAGCAAGGGTAAAATGGTCACAAAAATTACATAATAATGTCACATCAGCAAATATAACGTGACACGTTAAAAAACAAATGGAGTTACGATCGAAAGATCGAATCGGCTAATTTTAAAACCTCAGGGACCGCATGAGAAATATAGTCAAACCTCAAGGACTGCACCAGATTTTACCCATTTTTATATATTTCCGATATATGACACCTAGCTACGAGATATCGTAGTCTTTAATATACGAATGTTCGATAACCTTTGCCCTAGTGACGATACTCTGTGCTTAAGTGGTGGTATCATTTTTGCCTAAGTGGTCCATGTGACTCCAATTATCTGATCTTAGTTCTGTTAGTATTGTTTTTAATTAATATTTTTAAAGCTAAATACTATGTTTGATCGCAGATCGTCTTTTTTTCTATGAATGATTTTGAAATGGTTTTTCAGAAATATTATTATACAATTCTGGTTTCATCAAGTTTTTAACTTTATTCTCAGTAATTATTTTAAATATTAAAATGGTAAGTTTTTTTTATCGGTTATACTTATTTAAATTGTTTGACTGTCTGTTGTCTACTTTGTTTGCGAAAGATTTTAAAATGAATTTCTGAACTACTATTTGTATATATACGAGTGTATACTAATAGTATACAATATATATGTGTATGTAACATATTTTAAAAATGTTTTCAAAACGGTTTATGTGATGCACGTATGAGGCGATTTGGAGTGTCGTTTCCTCACTGAGTTTTCTCACCCCCTCTTTTTTAATATTTTTCAAGTTATTTCAACTTTTGTCATTAGTGAGGATCGTCTGCTCATCAGTGAGTGTCCTCTTGTTCGGGCCTATTTTGTATGGTTATGTTAGTTGCTCCACACATGGTAATGGGTTATGGATCTGAATCTGATAATACGTAGATAAAATTGATTTTAATTATAATTATTTATTTCGTAGTTAAAATTGATAAAATTGATGTTCGTGGCAGATGTGGTATCAGAGCGTTAAGTTTCGTAACTCTGGGTTGGTTGTAGAGTTTAGGTATTCTTGATCAAGTCAGTCTAATTTGCCTCTGTAGGTTTCTCTGAGTATTTATTTATGTATACTCTTCAGAATATTTTAGTTGGTATTGTGGCAATAGTTTGCATTTTGACATTGCATATATGTCATGTCTGTTTGTTGTCTATAGATATGTTTCGACATAACAGAAGACCTGGTGAGGTCGGTAGGCTTCGATCTGTCGAGGCCACCAATCATTCAGTAGTAGGTCAACCTAGTTCACGTGGTGAGCCAAAGGTCGCGGTTTCAGCATCTCAACCTCAACAACAGCCTGAGGTTCGATCGAATGTTTCTGATCGTTTTTCTCGACTCCTTGATCGTTTCGAGCAATTCATTCCTGGTCAGGCTGCCAGAGTTCAGCCAGTAGCATTTGCTCTGATAGTTGCACATATTATACCAAAAATAGATACTAGTACTCGTCTTATAAGTTTCTGAAGCTAGAGCCACCTAGATTTAAGGGAACAATGGGAGAGGACCACATAAATTTGTCATTGCACTAGAGCGTTGTTTCAGTGCACTAAAATGCACTAATGACGCCGAAAGGGTAAGATATGCATCATTCCTTTTGGACGGTCGGTTGTAGTATGGTGGTTAGGTTTTGAGAGGAAGGATAATATCTCTTGGGTAGATTTCAAGAATGAACTTATACTATATGTCCTTCCTCGGAGTGTTAGGGATAAGAAAGTGAATGAGTTTAGTGAATTTCATCAGGAGCAGGAAATGACTATGATTGATTATGAGGAAAAGTTTAGAGAGCTTAGTAGGTATGCGCCAGAGGGGTGTCGTACTGAGACGACATTGGCTAGTAAATTCATAAGGGTCTGTTACGCGCATATGCTAGAATGGTTGTAGCTATTGGACTGGGAACAGTAAGACAGATTGTTGAATCCGCAAGGGCCATTGAGTACGTTAATTAAAGACACTCAGAGGAAACTCTTAAAAAGAGTAGGAATTAAGGATCATTGAGTAGCCATTATAGTCGAGGTCAGTGTAGCCATTCTGGGTAAAGACATAGTTTATCCTCAGGGCAACAAAGACAGCATGGAAATAGTCATAACATCTGTATGGTAGGACCGAGTGGAAGTGTAGGGTTTCAGAGTAGATCTTCGAGGGTTGGAAGTGCTAGTAAAGTCATAATTCCTTAGTGCAGTAAATGTGAAAAGAAACACCTTCGGCAGTGCGGTAAACCAAAATGTAATTGCTATTTTTGTAGGAAGCCAGTGAAAGAACACTAACCACACTAGAAAGGGGGTTGAATAGTGTGGGAGTTTCGGCTTTGAATCTTTTTTGAGCTTGGTCACACAAGTAATAAAAAAAGTAGAGAACACAGAGAACTTAAAGTGGTTCGGCCTAATTCTTGCTTACGTCCACTACCTAAGTATCACCACTTAGGATTTTCGCTAATCTTAATCTCTTCTTACAACTTTCACTTTCTAGCCAAGTGAGAACTCTAACAATTATTGATTCTTGTTCAAAAATAAACCAACCTAGGATCTACCCTTGATCTTAATCTCTCAAACTCTCTGGTTTGAAACAAACCTCTCACCAACAGTTTTGAACAAGGATACAAGCTAAACGAATTACAATTAAGAACAACTGGACTTGTATGACCAAGAACAATAAAAAATAACTCAAATTAGGGTTGCAATGAGTAGTGTATTCATTGTTGTGTTTTCTCCAACTGTTCTGGAAGTGTATTTATACTTCTTATAATTTTCTAGCCATTGTGACTCATCCCTTGTCTGTTGGAGCATGAAATCAGTCTTGATTTTCTTTCCATTTTAGTTCTTACTCGAGTAATAGTCGGTCCCATTCGAGTAACTTCTTTATTGCTCTTCATTGTTGCAATTTTGGCTTGAATTACTCGAGTAATAATATTCTCTACGCGAGTAATCAAAGATTTTTTACCGTTGAGCATTGATTTCCTTCCATATCATACTTGATTGACTTGAATCTCTCAAACCCAAAATCACGTCCACTCGAGTGAGAAATTATCTACTCGAGTAATTGAGGCTTGGCACACTTTTGGTTTTATCTGAAAGGCTCGCTTACTCGAGTGATATTTGAATCCCTTTTTGATGATGACAAAACACTGGAAAATTTAATTAGTCCCCCCTATGAATATGCCTATCTTTGGAAACACAAAATGAAAATAGTTTGATCAAGGTATAAAATCCTTGTCACAAAAGTTAGTCCATTTCATCAATAACATTTATCCAAAAACATACTCATAGGCTCCAATTTGCCTCCCCCTTTTTGTCATAATCAACTAGGATATTGGATAACAAAATCAAAAGACGAAGCAAATAGAACTTAAAAGCTAATAGGATAACACAAAATCATTCAAGTACATACCAAGGGGAAATGCATAGTTCAAAGCAACTTACTTCGGAGAAAATTAAAAGACATAACCAAGTTCAAATAAAATATAACAAGGACACACATAAGGAAAGTGCAAATGATGCAAGTGAAAATGTCGATCCATTGGTGAGAGGCATCAAAACGTGGCAATGATTGCACATGAGCAAAAGTGGCCGATGGAGAAAAGCAACTAATCTTATCCTAAATCTTGTGAATCAAATCAGAAACTGTCCCTAACACTATTTCCATGGTGCTCATCTTGGACCCCTAAGAAGATACTTGGTCTTTGAGCTCTTGAAACTCTCTTGCACTCACCATGACTTGGTCCAAATTTTGAGCAACATAAGCTCGAGTTTTTCGGCCACTCCTTGAGCTAGGAATGACCCGATCGATAGGTGGAGGAATTTGAACATTGGGATCTACAAAGCGATCAATATGGTGTTGATGGGTTACTGGGATTTCTACTTAATTGGGAGATTTAATTAGTAATGGAGGCATAATATGGTGTTTAATTGGTATCAATTTCACCGTATTGAATGAGCCAATACTATGAAAAGAAGTTGGAGGTTTAGTTGAAAGAATGTTGGGTAAGGGTTTCATATGACTTGGTATCATAGGAGAATTATCCAGGATTTTTCCTAGGATCGTAAATTCTATGTTTTGGTTGATTAAGAAGGGAGTTGAATTTGTATGGTTCAGATTATGTAAGTTGAGTTTCAGAATATTGAAGTGTTTGATAAGTGTGCCAACATTGGTTACACAATAAGTTTTAAGTTGGTTGCACAATAAGATTTACGTTGGTTTCATAATAAGTTATGGAGGTTCACTTTCCAATAGGTTCTGAAGGCTCTATGATGTATTTTGATACATCAAAGTTAGTTAAGATTGAGTGATGTTGATTGATGTTGCATGTAGATGATGATAATTTGGAGAATTCGAATGAGTTCATCGGTCTAATAAAGTTATGAATGGAGGAAGAGTAATTTCTGTTGAGTCTTTTCTACTCTATAAGTTTATCTATTTGTAGAAGTTCCAACAGATAGACCTAAACTTCTGGAGTTTGATCCTTGATAAGTGTATGAGTTTGTATTCTCTGACATATAATTCTTTCACTTTGAGAATATGAACCTTTGATTCTTTATACCTTTTGTACTATCTGGTATCTTATGTTTTGTCTTTTAAGAATTCTATCTCAAAATTTTTAACCTCGATTGACAATAGATTGGAGTTAGACTTAATCCGTTCTCTGTTTAAGTGTGAGTAAAGGTCCTATAGGGACACCATTTTGATAGGTGGTGCGAAAGAATATGCCCTTATCTGAATATGTTGATTTGTAAGTGTATTATTTGTTTCTGCATTTGTTTCCGTCAGTATCTTCTATTTCTGACTCTATATAACTTGCATTTTAAGTTTTTCTGTATTTCTATCTGTCTGGACATGTGAAGCTTAATGTGTGATCAGTATCTAAGTTTGTTCTTTCTGCAAAATGATTCTTCAACCTTTTAGGACATGTTTCTTTGTATCTTCGTGTGTTTAGTTATTTCAAGTTTCATTCTTTAAGAATCCTACGTTTTGTGTCCGTTTTTAGTTAAAGATTAGACCCGATCTGTTCTCTAATGGAATGTCGGTAAACGTCTTTTAGAACTATTATGTTGTGAGTTACAACGCTAGTATCCGTATTGATTTGATTATATTAAAGCAGTAGATACCGAGTATCTTTTACTTTTTGCCTTTGCATTCTAAGTATCTTTTGTTTTTGCTTCTGCATACTACGTAGTGTCTCTAATTTTGTATAGTCTGCATTTTCTTTGTATGTCAGTATATTCGAGTTTGAGCGCCTAGAGCGTTAGTAGACTTCCAGTGGTTTGATGTATTAGTAATTTGAATTTTGTTTGACTTGGAGACTTAGGTTTGATTTCAGTATTTAAAATTGGAGTGATTAGATTGAAGATTAGAGTGGTAATTACATTCAGTGTATTATCTCTGCAGCCTTTCTAATCTGAGTCTTTTGGAAATTCGAGGTCGAATTTCATTTGAGGGGGAAGTATGTAATATCTTGATTTTGATTAATTTTTGGTAATTTTTTCAATTAATTTGAAAAATAATTTTTAATGTTTAAAATTAATTTTTTGTGTTTTAGATGTTAATTTGATGATTATTGATGTTTTTGAAGTAATTAAGTTGTTAATTAAGCGAGAGTTTGTTGAAAATAAAAGAAGAAAATTTGAAGAAAAAAATAGATGAGTGACAGGTTGTTTTTGTATTTTGAGCAAGTGACAAGTCGTTCCTATTGTTGGTGCTCCGTGTGAAGCGTTGGTCATCCGTCATCGTGCCCTTGAACAAAATGACGTCGTTTCGTGTTAAGTATGTCTCGGCCCAAACTCTTCCTCAAATGGCAATGTTTTCTTTTGTTTTAAAACCCACAACCAAGATTTCCTTTCTTCTTCTTTCTTGTTTCTTTCTTTCTTCGTTCTTCATACTTAAAACCCATAAACAAACAAAAACCCGATTCTCTTCTATCCTTCTCCATCTCTCAATATTTTCTTCTCTTCCAAATCGATGTAAGGATTGGCTCCAAGTCATTTCTTTGCTTTTTTTTCTTGTCATTCTTTCATTTGGAGTGATTGAAATTAAATGGGTTTTTATGGGGACTGAAGCTTCCAATTTGAAGCATTTTGGACGGATTCGAGCTTGTCTTTAGTTGGATTTTAACGGGTTGAGTTGGTAGAGCACGAATATAGGTTGAAAATGGAAGATTAGATGGTTTTTTTTTATGAGAGGATAATTCGGGCCGGATTTGATGAGGATGGATTTGGGCGATTCTCGTGGTTTTGAACAATACCGGTGATGAGTTTGAACTTCTAGGATAGTTTGGAGTTGATTAAAGGGATTAAAAGTGTTGGGCTACGGTTGAATGGTTGATTCCCGAATTGGATTGAAATTTGGGACGTTTTGATGTTGTTTGTGTATGAAAAGAACTAAAAATATAGTTTGCCAACTTTTGAATATTTTGAGGACTGAACTTGATATTGTACTGGTCTGATATTTGGCATTGGGGACATATATGTAATTTTCTAAAATAAGAGGTTAAATTTTAATTTTAAAAATTGGAGCATTAATTTGTAAATTTAAAATACTTAGAAGACTAAATTATAGATTATAAAAATTTTGGGAACTAAGTTATAATTTTTTGAGTTCTCGGGGACTAAATGGTAATTTTACATAAGTTGGGGTTAAACTGTAATTTTATTTAGATTCTGTTTTTCGAGGTCTTAGCGGTAGATCTTTGACCAAAATAGGTTTTTTTCGTCGAGTGAGTGTTTGCATCTTTATTTGCATTTTGTATATTTTCTGTAATGTCATAGTTACCATGTCTGATATCTGTTGTAATAAATTATGTAGGCAGTTCTGTTCGATTTTCGAGGCGATCAATCATTCACTGTTGGACAACGATTGGATTATTAGATTGGTGTCCAGGTGAGTGTAATGGCAGTTTAGACACATAGGATCTGTCTTCAACTCTGTATATGTAATACCCTCCCATTTCTGACGTGTCTTCTGTAGAGTTTTGTTGTATCCCGATTTGTTTCTATCAATTTTTGTCCTATCATTTGGTGCTTGAAGATGTTGAGGATGTCAATTTGTCAAAATTTTTGGGGTTAAGTTGATCTTGGTTCGATCTTGAATGATTGGAGTGTTGAGTGGTTAATTAATGATTTTGGAAAGGAGTTATTCGAGTAAGGTGAGAATGTTGCTTGAGTGAAATTGGTAATGGATTAATCGAGTAAGAAACTGGGTGTTACTCGAGTGATGCAAGCCATGTTTTACTCGAGTAAGCTGAATCTAAGATGAATTTTTGGGAAAATCTGA
>CAODLS010156236.1:0-10278 GCA_948243855.1 Flueggea neowawraea | reverse complement strand
TCGTCGTGAGACTTCATCCCTTTTAGTTTTATGCATTTTCAAAAAAAGTGCTCCAACTGAGTTCAAGTTCCTTACTCCTACTGGAAAACAAAAATCTTGATGCCCTAAGTGGGTTCAAGCTCCATATAGGAACTCCCACTAGGATCAAGATTTTCTACTCCCACTAGAAGTAGGAATCTTGCTACCACTAAAATCAGGATCAGGAACATTCGCATACGCTTGAGGTAAATGATATAAAAGTTGAATCGCTCTAAGACTTATCATTGCATCACTTTCAGAGAAAGAGATTAAAATTGCTTGGAGTGATCTCTTGAGATTTTAAAACCCAAGCATACATTACCCAAGACGATGCATCCCTTTCGGAGAAAGAGAAAACAATCGGTTGGATCGATCTCTTGAGATTTTAAAACCCAATGTTGTAATTCACATCACATTACCCAACTTTATTTCTTATCATTTTTTCTCACTCTCCTCAAGAATTCTCCCACTCGGATGGAGTGATCCTGATGGTCTTAGTTCTTGAATCTCAGAGTAATAAAAGATTTAACTTTTCTAATCCTAGTTAAGAAATCTATTCCCAATGAATGCGACTTCTTATCACTCGTTACTATGTCAATTTTTCATTATCCAACGACGATTGTATCATTTTGACATAGTAAGGTATCGAAAACCTTACGCTTCTTAGTCTTTCCAACTAATTGGCATACCTTATATGACAATTTTTTTTCTATAAGTCAACTCAATTGCTCTCATTAAATATCGAACCCATAACTCTTATGCATTGGAGTTGATTTCAGTACCAATAAATTTTATATGAAAATATAATTATCAATGATTTATAATTTATAGCATATATGACAAACATTCGATTGACATATTGTTGTCAAAGCAAGCCTTTGTGTTCAATGTTCGTTGTGATTTGTGAAGTACCAATCAATGTCACCGAATCCACATGTGCATCAGACTCTAAGTGAAAAACAGTTCAATTAATGCTACAAATTTAGGGACATAATAGCGACCTTGATTAAGTGAATTTAACAAGTCTAAGTTCAAATAATAATCCAAAGAGCTTGAAGCCACTACGCCAGAAAAAGGCTTCTAGAAGCTAATTAGGAGTACTAATTAAGCTTCACAGGCATCAATAAGTTGAGAATCTATAATGTCTGAAACAAATTAAATATCATTAACTTTTGTCCCTCTTTTCCCAATTGTTTTTATTAAAAAAAATAGTTCACTGTAATACTGCTTGATAGGATATCAATTAAAAAACAAAACTTGAATTTTGAGGATATTTCTTATTTCGATTATTTTTCTTTTTTTGTTCGAAGTAATAGGTTGATTTTTTTAGAAAAAATAGTTATGTCGTACTATATTGCGCTTTTTTATTTTGTACTTCTATCATTAAATTTTGTTCACATAACAAGAATGTCAAAATTTTCTCAAGGGTTATTTTACGAAATTTTCTAATAACATAACTCAGCCATAATTTCTTGATATGTAAAAAATTGACCAATTTATATTTTTGGGACTGAAATAATAATAATAATAATAATAATAATAATATATTCTGTTTTACTTCAATAAACACTCTATGTTATTGCATTTGATCACTTAATGCAGCAATAAAAACATGAGACAAATTTTAAAAAATATAAAGTAAAATTCCCGTTGATTTCTTGAAAAGGCACAAATAATTTATATTCTTTGTAATAATTTTTTTATCAATGAAAATACTTAGTACTTTGAAACCCTCTTATCGGTGAGCTCGACCCCGTAACCTCAGGCTGCAGGGTAGCCTTGTCTAACCGTCAAAGGCAAATGCCACGACTTTTCTTCGTCACAAAATTTTGAATGCAAAACATCTGCTGAAATCTGAAACAAGCATAATTTGCTAAGATTTATTGTCTGAATATTTTTTAAGCTTCTTTCTCCTTAATCAAAGGAAGAGAAAATTGTTAACCGAGTAGGTATCTAACCATTACCATTGAATTACTAATTTGATATTCTTTTTTGGCCATAATTCTTCAAATCTCATCTTCAAGTTTCAATTTGATTGTTGATAAATCCTTCTTTTATTGTTTTATCCCCTCATTTCATGGCAGAATATTCTCGGCTGTTCTTCATTTCTTCCCGTAATTTACTAACAAATTACTTTAATCTGTTAGTCACTTTAATCTTTTAAACATTTTTTTATAAGGATAAAAACTACTAATCGCTTATTCTAATTTTAGTGTGCAGATAGCTAGAGAATTCTCCTAATAGGACATCCAAATAACATTTTGGTCCAAATATTGCTTTACGACTAATTGATCCGTGTAAAACAAGTCTAATTTTTACAACCAAATAAATATTTGTGTTCCTTTAATATTTATCTCAGGTAAGCAATTTTCTTTTTTTTCCTGATTTTATGCTTAATTAGTCCAAAAAGGTTGGTTCCATATTTCTTCTTAATTATTAGAGTTGCACTGGAGCCTTGTAGGGTTGTAGCAAGCAGAGGAGAGATATTCTTTCGTAGTTTTTTTTGTTTTTTGCATGGAATTCTTTCCTTCCTACCTAGTTTATAGGTGGGATTTTCTCTATAACAGCAAAGACTCAGAATTTGAGTTAGATACCGACCAAAAAAAAACAGAGAATTTGAGTTAGACGACGAGCTACTAATAGGGCCTTTTTTATATCCACTCGAACCAAAAAACTTATCTATATACGACTTCACTATTATTAAATTACAAATAGATAGTCTTTTTATTACCAATGAAATGATTTTCTTAAGCAAATGAAGGAAAAAATCAGTTGGAGAGTTGCAATATGCACTTTGTCCACTTGTAAGAGCATCCACAATGGTTATATTCATTGTAGATATAGTTGTGATGCCACATCAATTTTTTATTAAATTCTCTTTTCATTAAACTTTCATTCTCAATCATTATACTCTTCTTTATACTCTATCATGAGATCTACAATTACTTCACTCCTAATTTATTTTATTTATAATATACAATTCACACAAAATATATTTATTTAGCATACTAATTTTATAAAATAAATTATATTTCTGAAATTATATTTTAAATTATTTTGAATAAATTATTTAGGCAAAATTTTTGGAAATAATATTTTTTAAAAAAATTAAATTACATTCAAAATAATACAATACATTATCTTAAAGTACATTACTTAAAAATTTAATTAAAATTGTGTAAAAAAATGAGGTGGAAATGAGATATTTATGGATGAAAATGAAAAAAAAAAAAAGAAAAAAGAAAGGACCGTTGAAACCCAAAATAAAAAATAAAAAAAGTTGTAGCATTTTTTTAAAAGGGAAATAACATTACCCCACCCCTCATGCCAAACATCACCCACTCTACAATGGGAACTCAATGAGCCCGTCATTGAGCCCCTGTTAGAGTGATCCTACGGTATCCATAATTATTATATTTATTGTGGATATAATTGTTATGTCACATAATTTATATTAATTTTTTATTAAATTTTCTCTTTATTAAATTCTCTCTTAATAATTATATTTTTCTTTATACTCCATTATGAGACCCACAATTATTTTACTGCTCATTTAATTTATTTATAATATATAATTCACATAAAATATATTTATTTAACATACTAATTTTACACTTTTATATAAAATAAATTATATTTTTGAAATTATATTTTAAATAATTTTAGATAAATTATTTATGAATTTTTTTTGGAAATATTATTATTAAAAAATAAAAATTAAAAAATTAAATTATATTAACTTAAAATATATTACTTAAAAATATAATTAAAATAGTCCTTAAAAAAGAAATGAAATAGAGATAAAATATTTATAGATGAAAATATAAAAAAGGAAGGACCATTGAAAAACAAATAAAAAAATAAAAAATATTGCAACATTTTTTTTTTAAATGACAATTACATTATTGTCTGTGGGATCCACCTGTCTGGTGGATCCTCTCATACAGAACACCAGGTGGATCCGCTCATACAGAACACCTGCATATTCTGATCTATTCCCTATACAACAGGGGCTCAATGAACATCATTGGAGTGACCCTAAGCTTGGATAATATTTACTTTTGAAGTATTAAAAAATATGTTATATATTGAGCAATATTTATTATTATTTACAATATAATTCTGTAATTTTTTAACGGGTTGAACAAAAAGAAAAACAACTCCCAAGAAAAGGAAAGCCAGAAACCAAGGGAGTAAATTAAGGAGGAGAAAAAATCAAAATCCAAATCAAACTCACAGAAGAAAACAAATCTGCAGCAAAAGAAAGTGTCAGAGGCGCTTGGCCTCTAAGGAAATAAATCAACTGAAGAAAAGGACAAAGGAGATGGACCTCCAGGAAGGAAACAAAGCTATGCAGAACAAAAATCCAGGAGCCCTAGGGGCTATCACCTGGAGAATTTGAAATAAATCAAGAAGTTGATTTCGTGATTTTTTGAACGCCAAAATTGATCAATTGATAGAAAATCCTTAATAAAAACAGTATAAAAATAGTCAAGATAGACATTGAAAGGCGCTCGTTTCTCAACATAACATTGTTTTTGGTAAGAATCAAAGAATTATATTGTCAAAACAGGAATATATAAGAGTGTACAATAGCTAAGGTGAGTAATCTTTCCACCAGTATTCTTATCGAATTACGACTTACATTTAGACAGAGAGATAGAGACACTTAAAAAAGAGAACTACCTATAGCAATACAACTAGAAAGTAAGTATGAAAAAACATTAAACAACCAGTTAGTATATCGATACAAGTCATAATTTGAAAACTTGAGGGAAATACTCTCCTAACTTTCTTACACAACTGAGAACTGAAAGTTTTTAAATCTTGAAAAACTGGTTCATTCCGAGTTCTCCAACTCCAGTAGATCATAGCAATAAACAAGACCCTTCTGCTTCTACTAATAAGCGATTTGCCTTATGTTCTTCGAGAGAACCAACTAGGACTGACAATTTTCGACACGAGTCGTTTAAACGACACGAAGTTAAACGGGTTTGGATTTGCCATAAATGGGTTTGGGTTATAAACGAATTGAACTCGTTTATGACACAAAAAAATGAGTTTAAACGGGTTAATCCGCTTATGACATGACTTGTTTACGACACGACCTGCTTACAAACACTAACTATAAAATTTCTTTATAAAATATTTAATTTATTATTCTTAATATATATATATATATATATTGTATGTTTATGTATGAAAATCATTAAAAATGATAGTTATGTTTATGGAGAATGAAATTTATTAAAAAAATTTGTTTAATATTTTATGTTGAGAATTATAACTTTTTAATGAATTTTATAATTTTAGTTATTTTATATTTGATTTACCTTTGTTTAAAATATTATTGTGTTGTTAGATATTATAAATCTATATTTATTGTTTTAGTTGAAGTTATTTTAGTATTAATTGTGTATTATAAAAATATTAAATAGATTAAACGTGTTAAATATGTTAAACATATTAAACGAGTCTTATCGTGTTAAACAGGTTAACCCGTGACACGTGACCTGTTAACGCTAAACGGGTCATATCGTGTAACCCGTTTAATAAACAGGTCGTACGACCTGAACCCGTTTAACCCGTTTAAAATTCGGGTAATAAATGGGTCGACACATTTAGACCCGACCCGACCTGACCCGAATTGCCACCCCTAGAACCAACTCACCTCTTGTCTCCAAGGCATAATGGGTCTTTGAATCCTGCAACTAGTAAGGAGACTTTTCCAAATAGCAGAGGTGAATACACATTTAAAAAAGAAATGATCAACAGTTTCAGAGGCATTAGAGTAGAAAACACATTTGTTATCCGAAACCATTCCCCAGTTAAACAATCTAGATTTGATAGCTGGTTTGTTTTGCAGAGCCAACCAGACAATGAAACTAAATTTGGGGATATAAGCAGACCCCTAGACAAGTTTAAAACAAGTAACAGTAAGACGTTTAGATCTAAGCGCATTCCAAGCACTCTCGACAGAGTATATGCCAAAGGGAGTATATTTCCAAGATATTTTGTCAGAACTGCTTGCATTGAGATTAACTAAAGAAATCTCACGCCATGCAACTGCAGTTTCATCATTCAATGGATTTGGCAACGCCCAACAATTATGTCTCCATAAATCAACTATCTTAGCATCTTTTGGAATATCTCAATCAATAATGCTAAGCGAGGGAAAAATATCCATAATAGATTGACCATTAAACTATGGATCAAACTAGAAAGAGAAGTCTCTTCCATCACCCAAAGAATACTCATAACCTTGTATGAAATCCTTTCAAAGTTGAAAAGGATTCCCCTATGGCCAACAACAGTCTAGGGGTTCAGTGATACCCTAAAAATTGAGTTGTTTAAGTTTATGTCTAGTGATCCAAACTGCCCATAAGGAGTTCTTAATAGTTAAGATATCCCAGATTTTCTTGCCCACAACAGCCTTATTATAGGAGATGAGGTCCTTAATACCCAGACCCCCTTCTTGTTTAGGCCTACAAACTTTACTCTAGGAGACAAGAGTTTTGGAGCCTTGTTCCTTTCCTAACCATAGAAAGGCTCTGCATTTAGATTCAATCTCATGAATCACATAGCTAGGTAACATAAAAATAGAGCACCAATATACTTGGATACTTCTTAGTATAGAGATAATCAATTGAAGTCTGCAGCATAAGACAACAACTTATGATACGAGAACCTCCACGAATAAGCTTGAGAACCCCTTGAGTATTTGGACCCCCAACACATTAACGTGAAAATGCCCAACAACAATTCGGTTTCAACCCCTAAGGATGGTTATAAAATAGGTTGCTTAGGTGAATGATCAAAGAATCAGAATAAAGAAAACTCGTTTCTGAATTCCAATTTCGAAACACTCCACAAGAAGGTGATCAAACTCCTTGAATGTTCCTTAAAGAAATGTATTCTACGCAAGAACACAAAGACAAAAGCATTCGGCTTTTAGGTTAAAATTTCATCAAAAAAAGTCTTTTTTTTTGTATATTTGGTTAAGAATGTTTAAATAGCCTTACAATAGTTGTCCTTGATAGATTAGGACTCCTAAATAATAGCTAATTACCATAAACTAGGATTCCTAATTGTATGCTACTTGTCATAAAATTAAATACAGAAAAATAAGACAGTAATTATGACAATGGACAAATTCGGTCAGCCATGAAGTCACACCTAATTAAGCCCATCAATAACTTAGATTAGAATTAAATTGTAGTTGACTTGAACTGCCTCTATCCCAAAACCGTGGCCATGCAAGCCATCTCCAAGCGAGTTCACCAAGCCTTGTAGATAATGGATCAAGGCTTGCTGAAAATTCTTTGATCGAGACCTTGTTATGGGTCATAGAGGCATGCTAACTGAATTAGAACCACACTGGTCTTGAAGCTTTGGCCGAGAATCCTCTTTGACATGCCCATGCGAAAAATCGTCTGGAAGCTCTTCGACATAATCATGTGGACTCTGGACGGTGGACTCTAGATGGCAGGGTGCTCCATAACATTCCCCCTCTCTTCAAAAGGATTCGTCCTCGAATCTAAAGCATCACCTACATCAAAAGGACTCAAATCAACAACATTAAATGAAACATTAACATTATACTCACCTGGAAGGTCAACTTTGTAAGCATTATCATTAATCATTTCAAGGATTTGAAAATGACCATCTCCTCTCGGGTTGAGCTTAGATTTCCTTTGAAGTGGAAACCTCTCCTTACGAAAATGCACCCAAACTCAATCTTCAAGTTGGAAAAATCATAGGCTTCCGTCCTTTGTTCACACGAGAAGCTACTTTAGCATTTTGCTTTTCAATTCTCTCCTTAACCTGCTTATGTAACTTCTTCACCAAATTTTCCTTAGAATTAGCATCAACATTGACAAGTTCATTAGGGGGTAACAACAATAAATCAATAGGAGTAAGTGGATTAAAACCATAAAAAATCTTAAATGAAGAACAATGTATAGTGCTATGAATAGCTCTATTGTAAGCACACTCCACAAATGGTAAACAATCCTCCCAAGTCCTAATATTTTTTTCAATGATTACCTGAAGCAAAGTAATCAAGGTTTGGTTACCTACTTCAGTTTGCCCATCAGTTTGAGGATGACAAGTAATTGAGAACAACAATTTAGTTCCTAGCTTCCCCCACAACACATGCCAAAAATGACTCAAGAACTTAACATCTCGATCACTAACAATGCTCTTTTGTATGCCATGCAAATGTACGATTTCTTTGAAAAACAAATCAGCAATCAACTTAGCATCATCAGTTTTATGACATGGAATAAAATGAGCCATTTTACTAAATCTATCAACCACAACAAAAATGTTATCACAACCTTTCCGAGTTTTAGGCAATCCAAGGAAAAAATCCATAGACAAATCCGTCCAAGGTTCATTAGGAACAGGAAGTGGTGTATATAATCCATGCGGTTTCAACCTAGACTTAGCCTCTCTACATGAAATGCAATGCTGACAAACCTTATGCACATCATGTTTTATACCAGGTCAAAAGAAATCTTCTAACAACATATCATACGTTTTTCTTACCCCAAAATGCCACATTAAGCCTCCACCATGTGCCTCCTTAATCAATAATTCCTTCATAGAATACTTAGGAATGCACAATCGATTTCGCTTAAACAATAATCCATCAAACAAGTAAAAATCATCCAAAACAGCCCCATTACCACAAGATTTATATGCATCACCAAAATCAACATCAGTAGGATATAAGTCTTTAATAAACTCAAAACCCAATAATTGAGCATGAAGAGTATTAAGTAAAACGTACCTTCTAGACAATGCATTGGCAACCACATTCTCTTTACCTTACTTGTACTTAATGACATATGGGAATGTTTCGATGAACTCCACCCATTTGGCATGCCGACGGTTCAGCTTGTCTTGGCCCTTCAAATGCTTTAAGCTTTTATGCTCGGTGTGTATCACAAACTCCTTGGGTCCATAAATAATGTTGCCATGTTTGCAAAGCTCGAACCAAGGAAAATAATTCCTTGTCATATGTCGGATATTTCAAAGCCACCCATTCAAATTCTCACTGAAATACATTAGTGGCCTTTGATCCTACATAAAAACAGCTCCAATCCCTATGCCATTTGCATCACATTCAATCTCAAAAGTTTTGTCAAAGTTAGGCAAAGCAAGCAAAGGTGCATTACACAATTTATCTTTAAGTTCATTGAATGCATGCTCTTGTGCATCACCCCAAATAAATCCAACATTTTTATTAACAAGTTCATTCAAAGGTGCAACTATGGTGCTGAAATCTTTAATGAATCTTCTATAAAAACTAGCAAGTCCATGAAAACTCCTTACCTCACTAGCATTCTTAGGCCTCGGTCATTCCTTGATAGCCTTAACCTTGTCCTCATCAACCTCAACACCGTTACTAGACACTACAAAACCAAGAAAGTTAACCCTATCCATGCAAAAACTACACTTCGTAAGGTTATCATACAATGTTTCTTGCCTAAGTATGTCTAATACAAGACGCACATGCACAATATGATCATCCAAACACTTAGAGTAAATTAAGATATCATCAAAGTAAACAACAACAAATTTACCCAAGTACTCACGCAATACATCAATGTCATGAATGTGTTAGGTGCATTAGTAAGACCAAACGGCATGACAAGCCACTCATACAGCCTATATTTAGCCTTAAGTCATTTTTCTCTCATCTCCAACATTCATTCGAATTTGATAATAACTGAATTTTAAGTCTATTTTGGTAAACAAACAAGAACCATGCAATTCATCAAGCATATCATCTAATCTAGGAATAGGATGACGATACTTTACAGTGATTTTATTGATGGCTTTGAAGTCCACACACATTCGCCAAGTTCCATCCTTCTTCGGTATAAGAATAACAGGAATCGAGCATGGACTAAGACTTTCCCTCACATATCCTTTGGCTAGCAAATCATCCACTTGTCTTTGGATCTCCTTTGTCTCACTGGGATTCGTTCTATATGCTGGCCTATTTGGTATGGCAGCGCCAGAATGAAGTCAATTTGGTGTTCTATGCCTCTAATCAGTGGTAAACAACTCCCCTCTTCTGTAAAAACATCTTCAAATTCCTGAAAAATATCAACAAACACACAAGTCAAAGATGGGTTAAGATCGTTAGTAGCCAAATAAGACCCTTTGTACAAGATTACAAATATAGAACTTTTAGAATACAAAGCAATCCTAACCTCACTTACTCTAGCTACCAAACTCACATTCATC